>JAXGGA010001967.1:0-134844 GCA_038373865.1 Uloborus plumipes
TGCTCTAATGCCACGTTTTATCGCAAACTTCAGAACTAAGAACGCGTTCTGGAAGGGAGAGATTTAATACAAATCGCAGTTAATGTCTTACACGATGAAAGTGTCTTCTGTACCCAATGACTCAAAAGATTATAGCAATTACCCTTGTCGTCATAAATTTCTTAGATCCCACAACGCGATCGAACATTCTACGTGGACTTTTATTCAATTTTCGAGCCAGCGAACGCAGCCAAGCCAAGCATAATCCACCCGAGTTCCATAGCTATTGCTTCTCAACCCGTTGCCATTCGGGCGTGTGCGAAAACCACCACTAGCGGTTGAGCGGGAAATAAATTCGAACGCCATTTTACCCAAGAATGAAATTAGTTGCTTCTAAATGATGGGTAATTTAGCGAGAATAGGGAGAGAAATTTATTTGAGGTTTTGGAATACTTTCTGCTAATCAGTTCACCCTTCAGCGAATTGATGAGGATATAATTATTCAAAAGGACTGGACGAATGGCAGCAATTAGGTTGCAATATTTTTTTCCGCCACTTTTCTTTTTTTCAAACTAAAGGATTTAAGACCTGGCTTCTAGGTTTTTTTCCTCCGTTACGCTATTTCGTACCGAGTTGAGTTGCACTAAGTGCTGTGGAAGAGAAATCGAAAAATAAAAGACAGGAAAACTCTGCAGAATAATTATTGTTGCAATTATTTAGGAAAGCATTAATGAGTTCCCTTGAGAGAAAAAGCGGGAAAAATGAAAAAGTCGAAAAGTTTTGCTCAAAAGTTTAAATACTTTAAATAGCTAGACTTTTTTCTGCTTTAAGTTAGAACATCTTAAATAATTTACAACCTCTAATCGTAAAGCTTGGGAAGTTTTTTCAATGCTGTACCATATTGCAAGTGTATACGTGTGTATATTTTTAACCGACTTCGAAAAAGGAGGAGGTTCTCAATTCAAAGCGTATACTTTTTTTTTTTGTTTGTTCGCACATAACATCTGATCTACTGAACCGATTTGGACAATTTTTATTTTAATCGATAGGAGGAGATGGCGTAACTTAGGTACCATGTACTTATATGACGATATTTGTTCACTAGAAAAAAAAGTTATGATCGAAAAACTAACATTTCATGTCACTTAAAACAATATCTGCTATCGTAAATTCTTACTGTAATGAGAGACCCGATGGTCAAGTGGTTATGCTCGTCAGATTGAAGTCCCTGATGGAATGAGATCGAGTCCAGGTCTGCAAAGATTTTTTCGAATAGCTGCATGTTTTTTTTTTTTTAATGATTTTAAGGATTGTAATGTCCTTATGTAGATACATCCTCCCATGGGAATGTACCCCATATTTTTTTATGGTACAAAATGACAGTTTTGGTAGGATCTTTGTTAAAATTGGCAATGCGGTCCTTCGATGCTGTAGAATTTCTTATGGACGTTTGCGCCCTTTTTGGGGGCTTTGAATCGATTGTGGCAATAAATGATTTTGATTTGCGGCACCTATATTATTTTTTCAAAAATTATATACACAATCAATTATATTATGTTAATTTTTGTACCTTTATAAAATTCTGTATTTTATACCTTGCATTTACGTCAAATTCAAGGTAAAATGAAAAGTCAAAAATTCTGAAGATGATAAATATATGTTAAAAATTAAAGTAACTATTTTTTGTGATTTTCATATTGGTTGTGACCAAAAAACATCATTACAAACAAATAAAATGTATCAAACACCATGAGTGTTGAGTTATTGGGAAAAATCTGCTGTGTAATGTTTTTTTGCACTGCAAGGGGGGGGGGGTATGAACGATCATTAAAGTGACACACATTTTTAAAAAATAAGATTTTGATTTGTGGTGTTTGAAAAAAGCTAAAGAGTCCACTTTAGTTAAAAATTATTTTCCATGAAAAGCAAAAACGTGCACCAATTTTCCAAGTCTTACTCTAACTCCTTCTACCACAATTCAAATTACTTACTTTTACTTTCAATTTTTAACCGACTTCAAAAAAGGAAGAGGTTCTCAATTCAAAGCGTATGTTTTTTTGTCTGTTTGTTCGCACATAACATCTACTGAACCGATTTGGACGATTTTTTTTTAATCGATAGGAGATGGTTAACTTACGTACCATGTATTCATATGACGATATTTGTTCACTAGAAAAAAAGTTATGATCGAAAAACTAAAATTTCATGTTATTTAAAAACAATATGTGCTATCGTAAATCCTTACTTCAATGAGCGACCCGATGGTCAAGTGGATAAAAGCGTCGGGTTGAAGTTCCTGATGGAATGAGATCGAGTCCAGGTCTGCAAGTTTTTTGAACAGCTGCATGGTTTTTTAACTATATTTTGATTATTTTAAGTGCATTTACACTAAAAAGAATGAAATAAAATATTTTTGAAAAAAAAAAATAGAACCGACTTCAGTTGGAAATTGCTCTAAAAAGTAAAAAATAATTTTTTTCTTTGAACACCATCGAAACTACTTTTAAACATAAGTTTTGAAGTCGGCGCAAAAACAATGTATAGAATCATACGCAACTACAATTCAACTATAAATATAAATTTTAATGGATTCATTTCATTGATTACCACACATTCGTGTAATTGTACAAATATTCTGCTTTTAATTTTCAATGGTTTCTTTGAAAAAATGTTGGCAAAATATGGTTAAATATCATTTTACCTATCGTTTTTGCGCCGACTTCAAAACTTATGTTTAAAAGTAGTTTCGATGGTGTTCAAAGAAAAAAATTATTTTTTACTTTTTAGAGCAATTTCCAACTGAAGTCGGTTCTATTTTTTTTTTCAAAAATATTTTATTAAAACTCTGTTCGAAGAGCAGATTTTAAATTAGTTTTTACTATTGTCATTTGATATTTTTGCGCTTTCTTATTTTGGTAACTAAGTTTTTAACTACCCCTTGTATGAAGTACGGGCAGTATTATATTGAAATCTCAAAAAAAAAAAAAAAACACTCAAAGTTGGAAATTTCCAAAAATTAATTACCTTGCTAAAATTGAATACAAACGTTTTATTTGTGATCAAATAGAAGATGGCAACATATAAAAGTTTTCCCGATGTTTTGACAAAAGTTTAATATGTAAAAGCTACATTTAACAGGATTTATCTTTAACATTGTTGATTTAATCATGCAGAAAACATCTCAAAAATCAGCCCCTCTTGGAGCGATTGGCGCAAAAATCAAATCAGCGCTAGTTTATCATGTAGGTTTTCATTTTTTTTTGGCCTGAATTGACATAGACTATGCCATACACACAATTATATTTTTAACTTACATTATGCTATGGTCTACCTGTAAACAGCAATTTCAGTTTTAGGCACTATTGTCTGGACTCTGAACAAATGAAACTGCTAACTTAATCAACCACTAACAATGTTGAAAAGGAAAAATTATTTGCTTAAAAAGAGTTCTATTTGTAGTATTACTTTTAACATTTCAAAAAACGACTATCCTTCTTTGATTTATTATTATTAACATTTTATCGTACACTATTTTATAAAAAGAAGAAGTACGTACTGTCTGTTTGCGTTTTGTGCGCCTGGCAGCCACGGACGCTTCCATCTGAAAAGGGGGAGATAGGTTTAGGATGCGCACTTCCCGATGCCTTCAGCTTTTGTTCACTTACTACTTCCTTTTTGTTTTCCGCCCCCTCTATTTCGAGAAAGTCCGAAGAGACTTGGCGCGTGCGCAGATACGGCGGAGGTCGCACGAAAAAATTTTAGACAGTATACATGCTCTCATGCTTTTAAGTTTCATTTCTGCATTTATCTACTAACAATAGTTGGTCTAAAACAGCGGTTCTCAACCTGAGGGCGATTGCTCTCAAAAGGGCGATTTGGCTCCTCAAAGGGGCGGTAAATTCTTAAGGGGCGATGGGTATTTAGAAGAAAAAAACAGTGGTAGTAAAAAGGTAGCGAAAATCGAAATTGTAAACATGTACGAAACCGGTTGTTCAAGTTCAGACAATTAATCACAAGTTAAGAAAGAAACAAATTGAAGTTCAAGTTCCTCTTTGCACCTCAGATGAACCTTAGGAAGTATTTTGAAGAATGAATTTTCAGATTTTCAATTTCTTTTCCTTCAAATTTTTAGTTTCAATGATTTTAATTCCCCCAGATTCCAGAGTAGAAAAGAAAATTTCATGAAAACTACTTCTGTTTTTTGAAAAGTATGTCGATGATCTTAATTAAATGTTACCCTTCAAACGCTTATTTGTTCGCTTTGTGAAAGAAAAATAAATTAAAGGTATTTTATTTATTTATTAATATTTTTAGTTTAAAAGTGATTGGTTATAATTGCTTAATTGTGTACATTTTACTTCAAATTAAAGTTAGGTACTTAAACGTTTAATAATATCGATGTTTACTTGCACAAACTTACGTTTTTTTTTTTTTTTTGAGGAAGAAGGGCGGGGGGCGATAGATGTCAGCCAGCGTCTTGAAGGGGGCGATGGGCTCAAAAAGGTTGGGAAACACTAGT
The DNA here is from genome assembly GCA_038373865.1 of Uloborus plumipes. NCBI lineage: Eukaryota > Metazoa > Arthropoda > Arachnida > Araneae > Uloboridae > Uloborus > Uloborus plumipes. The sequence continues at coordinate 4,499 of JAXGGA010001967.1, forward strand.
GCAAAACTAACCAGCGTTTTCTCAAACTCTAGACTAAAGCTCTGATATTGCTTTTTAAAACAAACGAAACCGCTGTGTCAGAAACAAATATTTAACCAATTCGAAAAGTTTTTGATTAAATTCCCCTACTTGCCATAATCTTTGATTAAATATTATAAGCAGATTTTGTGGAAGAAAGAATAGATCATAGATATCTCCTAATTATTTCCAACCACCGTCTTGTTCCTGCGAGCTTAATTTTCCCTTATCAGGGCCAAAACACGTACAAAGAAACAGCATTACCGTCAGGGAAATAAAGTTTTAATACCAAGAGTGGCAATTCTCTGGGGCTAAATTAATTAAAGAGTTGCTTGTTTGTTTTAAAGCAGTGTTTTGGTTGGACGGTTATCTCTGTAGAAAGACTCGTTTCTGAAATTTTGATTAATGCGAAGAAATATGCTCCTGGGGTAATTCAAGCGTTTAGGAACTAGGTTTTTATAGCATTCTTTCACAGACATAAAGAAAAGTTGGACGTTTCTGTTTTATTTAAGTTCCTAGACGAAAAAAAGTATTTGCACTTTTTTTAATGGACAAGTGCTATTTTTTTTATGTTTCTTGCTATGTAATATTTAGCAAAAGAGTTGGAAAATAGAAAAACACCGGGTTGCTAATTTCTAATTCGCTTCTCTATTTGAGAAAAACTAAATGGCAGAAGGGACTTCTTTGAAAATGTTCGGCTGACTAATTAGTGTAAATTTTGATCAATTAATTTTCATTGACAAGAAATATTGCTCTTCGATTTTAACTCTTTTTTTTTTCCAAATATGTGGTATTAGTTTGAACTGAATTATAAGGCTTTAAAATGGTGCCGAAATCGAAGTCCTAGGTTACACCAAAGAGGTATTTTGTGAAACTTAATTTGCAAGAGTCTATACTGGGAATAAGAAATAACTTTAAAAAACAGCGTCCTACTGTGGATGAAGCAGCCCCCCCTCTTCAAAATGGATTTAAGAGTGAAAAACATAAAAATACTTGAAGTCGAAAAAGTTCCTCCAATATATTGAAAAATATATTTAATCCATCAAACTTTATATATTTCATTTATTAAAGTAAGTACACTGCTCGACATTGAAAATGCAACACCAAGAAGGAGTGGTCAGAAATTCATGCAAATTTTACCGTAGACGCACGTCACTGAATTATGCAAATGATATGAAATGCGCAGCTCTCCGACGCACGTGAAATAAGATATAAGAGAATGAAGTAGAAAAGTGGGCTATGTTCATGTTGGTTTTTCTGCCAGACTAATTATCGGAGAAATTTGGTTTTTGTCTCGAAGGATACGTGTGATAGGAGGAAATGCCACGCCGTCCTCAACGAAGACACTTCCAGCATATAGACGACTTTACAATGGGTATTTTGATCGGACTGAGAAGGGAAGGTTGGTCCATACGTCAAATTGCAGCTGATACCCACATAGACGCAAGCACTGTGCATCGGCTGTGTCGGAGATGGTTGGAAAGAGGAAATGTAGCCACATTGAGGGGTGCAGGTGCAGCCAGAGTGACGTCAGACCGCTTGGATCGACGGATTCACCGACAAGCTGTGGCGGACCCGCAAGTCACTTGTACGTCGATTCTGCAGCACGTGCAAGGTACCCTGGATGTTCCTGTGTCGACCAGAACCATTTCCCGTCGACTGGTTGCACGTGGCCTGCAATCACGGCGCCCGCTAAGAAGACTGCCATTGACCTCACAGCACAGACTCCAACGTTTGGAATGGTGCCGTACCTGAGCGACGTGGATGGCAGAATGGCAAACCGTAGTGTTCTCAGATGAATCCCGCTACTGTTTGTCCAGCGATTGTCATCGCATACGTGTGTGGCGTCGACGTGGAGAAAGATCGAATCCGGCAGTAACTGTGGAACGCCCCACAGCGCGACAACGTGGCATAATGGTTTGGGGCGCTATTGCATACAATTCCGTATCACCTCTAGTTCGTATTCGGGGCACTATGAGGGCCCAACGATATGTAGATAATGTACTGCGGCCGGTGGCAATCCCCTACCTTCAGGGTCTGCCAAATGCAATTTTTCAACAGGATAACGCCCGGCCTCACAGTGCTCGAATCAGCCAACATGCTCCACGAGGTGTACAGATGCTTTCCTGGCCCCCATACTCTCCTGACTTGTCACCAATCGAACATGTGTGGGACGTGATTGGACGCCGTTTGCAGAACCTGTCACTGCCTCGTTCAGAGGACGAACTGTGGCAAGTGGTTGAAAGGGAATGGAGTGCCATCCCTCAGGACACCATCGACAGGCTTATTGACTCCATGCCTAGACGTGTTTCTTCGTGCATCGCTGTCCGCGGTGGTCCTACTTCTTACTGAGCCGACGCCGTCCTCGCTCTAAATTTTGCTTAATTATTTTGAAATAAATATCACTTATTGTTCCATGCTGTCTCTGTCTTCTTACCAAATTTCATCAATTTCTGACCACTCCTTCTTGGTGTTGCATTTTCACTGTCGAGCAGTGTATGTCAGGCAACACTCTCATATTTATGTTTGGCATTTAATGAACAGGAAAATTATACGAGAACTAAAGATTTCGGTTTTATATTAAGTCTTCCAGAACAGTCATAAGGACATAAAAAAAATTTTGCGAAAAATAAAATTCAAAATTTTCTGATAGCTGGTTGAAATTGATGTTGTGGAGGTATGCAAATTACCACGACCTGACACGCTCACCACATTCTTACAATCAGTACAGATACCTCTAATATATCACGCGTACAGGCCTATTCGGAAACTAGAAAAACACGCTCCGAATTACACAATTCCGAATTAAAGAACCATATGTGACCGAAGATGACCAGTGATGCCCGTTCTGTTCAGTATAACGAATCGAAAACATCGCTCCGAAACAATGGATAAACAGTCCTGGACACTTCAGTAGCCAGGCAAACCACTTCTACTTCCCTGTCGCTGAACTGTCTTTTTCATACCCTTCTGTTTTAGTTTCCTAGATGTATGCAAAAAGCCATAATGATTTGCACTTCAAACAAAATATTCAGAAATTAATTTTGTAAAAACAGTTCTTGACTTAGTATTAGTCATTTAGAAGTGACAACAACAATCATTAGTTTTGTAATTTTTTCCCCTTTTTCATGTTATACAATTTTCTCTATTTTTTCCCCTTAATTTGCATGTATTCTGGCAAGCTAGACTTATTTCAACATATAGTGCACCCTCGGGTAAAAAGAAAGATTTGGCACCGCTGGCTTAAAGAAAATTGTTTTAATATTTTTCAACTTGTTATATATGTATAATAAGTTAACTTCTTCAGTTAAAATATGAGAATGTTAACGGTTATTGTTGTATAGTTACCATTGTTAACCTAAACAATAAATATCGATATTTCTCCGCTTTTATTAGTCTTTTTATTCAAATCAAACTAGTACTATATCGTTTTAATGCATTTAAATTTTATGTAAAAAAAATCCATTCATTGTTAAAGAGCTTGACATAGACACATAATAAACTCTCTTTCGTTTGATAATTAACAATGATTCAGAGCACAATTATTCTTCTTGGCTTGAGTTCTTGGTTGCCTAATTACTTACAGTACTTAAAATGCCTTTTTTTTTTGGACATTACATAGTTTTCAGAGAATGTTAAGCTTAAATGACTAATTCTGACTGTCAATCGTCTGGCCATTGCTTGTAACATTTTTTGTTTGGAAGGTTACCAACAATATATACATCTTTAAAGATTTTCAAACATTTATCTCATTTTCAAGGTAAAATGTACAAAATTAAAATTAGTCTCAGTTACCAATAACAGGACTTATAACGCTGAAACATTTTTTAAATTGTTTTGGGTTGTGCTCATACTTGAAGCAATTGCAATCTCTATCTCAATCGTTTCGAGATATTTTGTGATATTTTTCGAAAAATTTACTCGAAACCTTCAGCCCACCTGTAGAAATTGCAACAAAGAAGACGTCACACCCTTCTCGATTCGTCAAAGGTTTTCTTGCACGCACTCAAAAAGCAATTCAACATTCTTTTTTTTAATGGGACTGCGGTGGCTACTGACCATTTGCAGACCGAGTGCATTCCCCGAGACCGGCACTCATTCTTTCATGTGCAGGGCCGTCCTTTCAACTTTTTCCAGGGAGGGGCAAAGGGTGCTAACACAATGCAATTTCATCGGAAAACAGCAAAAACCACGCCCACTTTTTCGCAAATACATTGATTTCTCAAAGCCGGGGGGGGGGGCAATTGACCCCCCCCCCAAAAAAAAGATGTCCCTATTCATGTGTCACCACTATCGGCGAGATGCCATTACCATGAGAATTTCGACGCCCAGTTTCTCCAATAGATAACGGCATCTGGGCTCTATGCGAAACGAAACTGCACTAGGAATTTAATTTTGCCAAGATGCTCTATGTCAAACGAGTTCTCGAGGGATCTTTTACATGCCGCATAATCATACGACATGGACGCTGTCGATTTTCTACATCTTGAAAATCTACCGATTGGAGTCGGGTTTGATCCCACAATTCAAAATTACTTCTTTTAAACGAGACACAAAACATTTAATGCGTATAAAGCAGTGAGAAGGAGCTATAAGAGGATTTTTGCCTCCAATTCGTTTACTTTCGTATTCCATGCTGATGAGGGCATAATAATGCAGTCCATGGATCGAAATAAACGAGTTGGCGGTGTATTGCATTTAATGTGTGTTTGAATAATCTTTTCAATTTAATTTCTTCTGGTATATGTAAGTGTAATGTTTAGTGAAATTCAAAATGTTAAACCATTTCGTTTTCTTCGGCTCAACACTGAAGTAGGGGCAAATATCTCTTGAAAATATAATCTTAAAAGTTAAAAAGACTCGTTAGAATATTTCCCGGCTTCCTAACTGCCATGAACTTGTTTCGGAACCAACTGTCTCTAGTTACTATTACAATTTCATTTCTTTCGTTTTACATTTCTAATTACTGTTTTATAACGTTTTGCGATCTTTGCATTTGTCTTCTTAATTAATTTAACCCATTAATGCCTGACATTTTTTTCCAAAGATATTTTGTATACTGGTTACAAACAGTGTTTAATGGACAGGAAAAATAATGAAAAAAATATTATGTAAAAAATAATGTTTTTATTAAGGAAAGAAGAATCGTCCCTTAAAATTTACGATAGATCCCAGAGGGTACATACTTTTTTTACTAAAATTTATTTCTGCCTACGATATAGTATTTAAAAAGACATTTTCAAAGAAGAAATAAAATCAGCAATTAACATAAGCTGGGAATAACTTTGAAAACTTAGCTTTTTTTCTTGAGAACGTGAACGATGTCAGTTTTGATAAAGGTCATATTAAAACTGCTAGAGAACACACTTTACAATGGTTATGTGCTGCAATCTGTTAATAACGAATTGAAACAATACCAAGGTACTAATTGAACACTATTATTTGGTTGAAATATTCATTTTGGGGAAATTCAGACCCTCTTTTGGACCGTCCCTAAAAAGGGACGCTAGGCATTAATGGGTTAATGCGCTGCGTGTTTCTTTTTAATATACGGAACGTTGTCTACACGTGTATTTGCGTAAGCTTCGTGTGGTACTTTTGCAGCTACTGTTTTCTAGCTACTCGTAAAAAAATCTTGAGGGAAAATTAAAAACTACTGAATTTTTTTAAATTTAGACCAATCATACTGGTAACTGAATTATAATTTCAAAACAAAATGGTCAGCATTTTGTCTCATTTGACTCAAAATATACATTACGTTTTAAATCTTTTTCCCTGGCTGAATTTAAAGGTACGGTTGAATTTTGGAAAAAGATTTTGGATAATTTTGAAAAATAAGTTAAAAAATGGTAACTGACTGACATTGAGAAACTCCACATTCCCATGTCACTTAGCTACTATGTTTTTTCTAAGTAGTTTATTCAATTACTTAGCTTTTGAAAAAAATTAAACCGGAGTAATTTTTTAAAATGTATATTTTCATCGAAATGTGCTTATAGTTTTACTATTAAAATGTCAGTCAGTTACCCGTGGAATTACCACACAGTTACTTCACAGTTCTTCACAGTTACAGTCAAACCTTATAGCGACCAATTAAACTTTATTTTTATTATTATTTACAATTAGTTTGCTGTAGTTGACTTACTTAAATTTTATCTTTCTAGTGACTCTTCAAGGGTACAGTTCTCAGTTTGCAGTCCAAAAATTCGTTGGTTTTATGTTAATGGTGGAGCCAAAAGAAATAAAAAATGACATTTCAGCGAGGCCAGATGTCGGTTCATTTCAGGTAAGTCAATTATTAAAAAAGTAAACTATCCGTTGACATTTTTTTCAGTAAAATCTGAAAACATAGCTACAGACACAATAATTGCAAGCAATTGAATTTTAATGAATCATTATGATTATATAGACTGGTTCACATTTGGGTAATTCGTTTCATACGTTTCTGATCGCTTCTAAAACGTTTTCATTTTTCCTTTTTGTTATAAACCAATTGGGGATTTTCAAACGATAGAATTAATTTCTCACAAACGTCATGATAAAACGTAAGAATATAAAACAATTATTTTTTAAATTATGAACATGTAGGATTGAAAATGTAGAAGGCACGGGTCCAGTTAATGTAAGGGTTTTAATTTTTTAGCATGCATGTTCCCAGAACTGAGAATTTTATGGAGAAGAAACCAAGTCACATTTATTCAACATACGACGTGAGAGATCCTGTGTGCGTGGGTGTGTTTTATATTTACTAGTAAAATAAATAAATAAATAAAATAAAATACATTTTGATGTCCATAACTCGAATTCAAACTACAGTCGAACCCGCTTAATGGAATATCGGTTCATAGAATATCCCGCTTAATGTAATACATTGTCAATGTACCAAACCGTAGTAAATCATGTCTGTGTTAAATTTCTCGGTTTAAGTAATATATTTTTTGAAGCAATCCCGGTTAAAAGAATAATTTTTAGCCATACTGATGTCGATAGTTTTCTCCATTTTCAACCGATTCCATTCAGATTTCTCCTTCTGTAAAGAAAAATAATGAATATGAAGCATATGGACGGCTTCCAAAATATTTTTGTCACTTCGTTGGGGCAGAAAATGGTGATTCCTAGAATTTGAAGGAAATGTTTCGCTATGGTTCGATACTTTTTGTCACCCCCACTATGTATCGTTCCTTCTACTAGATTTACATATTTAAAGAATGAACAATAAGAAAAAGTGAATTTTATGGAATATGAAAATGCTAATAAATGAAACCCAATGCTCTGACTTTCACTTATTTTACAAACTAGAAAATCAGTTACTTGATGCATTTGCAGAGCAGTAAACAGTCTAAAATATCCGACTTTCTTTCCCGCAACAAATAAGTGAGTAACATTATAAGTAATTTTTAAAAAAATTGCCGCAAATATGAATATTTTACAATAAATAAGGTCATTTTTTTTTATCCCATTTCTAAATTTTAAGATGTTTAAAATGTCATTATTAATGTATTTAAAGTTGATCATTAGACATTTGTAGATAAATCTACCTGTGGTAAAAGCCGTTGATAATGCTCTCTTGGTTTAAATGCAATTTGAAATGACGTGTGGATGAGATTCCGGACAGTGGAATATTCCGCTTATTAGAATAATTTTTCGTGACAAATAGGCTATTCCATTAAGCGGGCTCGACTTTTCGCAATTGCGTTAAGTGTGTGGCGTACAACAAAGTGCATAACCCAACTTTGCAGGTGCTTTTGGTTCAGTGGTTAAAGTACTCGGTTACCATAATAAAGGTCCTTGGGTCAATCTCCATCAGGGACACACATTATTACACCACATATTGGCAACTCAATGCCATCTACTGCCAGTACCGCGCCACTTTATAATGCACGGTGGAAGAGTAAGGACTGGTAGACGCGCCACGTTAGCAGACAATCAATCTGATGTTTTTATATGAAGAAAAATTTTTAACAATGGTGTTGAAATCATTACTAGATAGAAAAACAGTAATTGTTTTACATAACAATTTATTTTGGTACGCAACATTAATAATAAAATTCAAAGAAATCGAATGGTAAAATGTGTACCAACTATCACCAGTCTCCCTATATTTATGAAGCTTATATCTAATTGCAAGGCAGCCAATACATAAATCTTCATAAAGTGTCTGCTGTACAATACAATCATTCCGTACTGTAACCGTACCGTGCTATGAAATTTAAAACTATGCTATCAAACTGAAGTGAAAAATGACTGCTATTCTTCAAGAGGGATTTTTTACGAAGCATAAACATTCTTAATATTAAAAATACACAACACTTGCTTTAAATCTCAAAGCATTTTATTTTTGTCTCTGTCAAAAATGTTTGTTAAAATGCTGCATTGCATTATTTATCTGATGCTAGTTTTTTTTTCCTTCAAAAGAGTAGCAGTAATGATAGCTTCGAAGACAAAGTATTTTTTAATGACTTCTTAAGTATTCGTCAACTAAACATTTGTTGCCTCATTATCTGCATAAAATGCTGAGATTAAATTTCCTAGCAAAAAGTGTTTTTGGCTCGCTTATTTCCGATTCACTTCTACTCCTAGTAAATAATACTTATAAAATATTTCTAGTAAAAAATTCTAAACTATGTACTTCATTTTATGGTTGACGAATTTTGAAACTGGAAATTTTAATAAAAACTGACTTTGGCAGCGTTTTAGAAAAATTCAATAAGGAATTATATGTATCATACATGATTTATAAAAAAATTTCAAAAGGAATAATATTTAAAACATGTTTTCAACTTGTCCTGTTCGTCATAGATTCTTTCAGAAAAGTATACAATTATAACGTTTTTAGAATACATATCATTTAAAAATCCATTTGAATAATAGAGTTTGTTATTTTAGAATTCAGCATGGAATATGTTTGCATAAATTAAAAGTTGTTATTTTTTTTTTATTTGAAAATTTTTTTTTGAAAGCTGTTGTTTTTAAACTAGTGCTTTGCATCTTTTTTCACCCTCGGGCCAGTAAAAACTAGTGAAGAAATTTCACGGGCGAGTAAGAGTTTTTTCACCCTCAACCCACACTTTTTTCTCTTCTTTTTAAATTAATTAATTAAGAGGTAACTTACGAATTGCAGACATTCAAAAATATGTTCATTCAAATTTTACAGAGAGATGACCCTTCATTTTTTTTAAACTAACAAAAGAAAATAGTAATAAGAGAAATATTAATAAGAAGAATAAAGCAAGTTTGCTTGGTACTGAAGAACTATAACAAAAAATATGTAGCTGCAAAAGTTGCCGAAAAATATTTATATATTAACAAGTCGTGTACAATGTTTGCTTTTTAATAAGTTTTTTTTTATTTACTTTTTTTATTTTTAATTAGGGAAAACGTTTCAAAATGAACGAACAAAAAACTCCGAGAACTAGTCATTTTTTTCTGCGAAGCCAGATCAGTGGTTAAGAATCATTGACTAAACAATCATGACACAGACCAGACACTAATAAACTAAACTAACCAGCCAGCATTATTAAATACTACGGTTTCAAATGGCGTAGATATTGGCATGCAATTCACTTATTCGACAGAACGTAATTGTCGCATTGGAATCATGCGTTGACAATTTATTTTTCATAATTATTTAAAACGTTACAAATGCGATTTTAAGACAGGTGGTTGCTGGAAGACGACTGTAAAGTCCAAATGTATCAATTAGTAGTGAGACATCGATGAAAAAACATTGCTTTTCGAAATTTCGATAATCAAAGAACAACAATAGCATCGATATATCGACCCCAAAATATCGAAGTTTTTTAATCTATATTACTGCACAATGAACTCTCAAAAATATTTTAATGCTAAAATTGAATTCACAGTAACAAATTTATTAAATAAGATTGTTAAACTTTTATAAAAAAGCTAATTATTATAATGGTGGGTAATTATTAAAACTCCGAATTAAGTAATGCAAAAGGATACATAACTTTTTCTTTTAAGATAAAATTGAAATATTAATCCAAATTAATTGGAATACTTTAATAACATATTTTTAATTTCCATCTGAATAATACAAAAATTGGAAGTAAGTATTTGTAGAAATAATTAATGCGAATCAGGAAAATTTGTAAACATTTTCTAAGTTGATAGCATGCACACATAAAACAAGAAAAAAAGAAAAGGGAAGTGAAGAAGATAAAAAGAAATATTTTTGGTACATTATATTTGTTTGCTCTAGGGTCATTCCACGTCAAATCGCCTAACGCTATGTGCCGTCATGTCTCGGATTTTGTTCAATATTTTTTTACGGATAGATACCTATGAGATAAACTCAAATTAATTTTTTTTTAGATTTTTTGAATAAAAATTTAGAGTTGTAGAATTTTTTGAAATTTTGATTTTTTTTGGAATTTTTGCTTTTTTGTTTTTGGTATGCATTTTGAAAAAGCTCTATAACTTCCTCATTTTTCATTCAATCAAGCCAGTTTACGTATCATTTTAAAGCTAATTATTTTCTCCTTCAATATTAGTGACAAAAATGAGATTGTGAAAAATAGAATTTTGCCAATGGTCGTCTGAAGTCAGATTTTGTGTTTTTTCAATTGGTATGTTCAATAGGTCATATCTCCGGAGTACCAACTAAGAACTACACAATTTTTTTTTTCAGTGATGACAACATCATATAGTTTTTCTGTAAAAAAAATTAGGAGGGTGTTTTTTGTTGTTTTGGAACAAAAATATCAAACGTGTTTTTTCAGTTGTTATGATCAATAGGTCATATCTCCGGACTACCAACTAAAAACTGCACGACAATTTTTTTCTGTTATGCCAACATCATACCCTTTTTATGCATAAAAAATTAGGAGGGTGCTTTTTGCAGTTTTGGAATAAAAAAGTCAAACGTGTTTTTTCAGTTGGTATGATCAATAGGTCATATCTCCGGACTACCAACTAAGAACTGCACGATATTTTTTTTCTGTTATGACAACATCATACCCTTTTTATGTATGAAAAATTAAGAGGGTGCTTTTTGTAGTTTTGGAATAAAAAAATCAAACGTGTTTTTTCAGTTGGTATAATCAATAGGTCATATCTCCGGATTACCAGTTAACAACTGCGCCAATTTTTTTCTATGATGAAAATATCATAATGTTTTTATGATCAAGATATTACAAGGGTGTTTTTTGTTGTTCTGAAATTTAAAAAAAAAATTGGATTTTTGAAACAAATTTCTTTAAAAATTAAGTTTTCGACAAGTTTAAAAACTCCGTAAAATTAAAAAAAAAAACTATGCTATCACAAGGAAGACCACGACATGGCAGCTGAATGGCATTTCTTTGCCACGAGTCATGGCAAGAATGCATGCGATGGAGTAGGGGGCACAATAAAACAGCTTGCGAGAAGAGCAAGTCTTCAAAGAACTGTGAAGGACAGATTTTAAATGCACATGATCTATTTCAATTTGCCTCTCAAAACATAAAGGGGATACAGATGTTTTTCGTTACAGCAGTGGAAGTGGTTGCAAATGAAGATTTTTTAAAGAAAAGATATGAAAGAGTCTTAAGAATAGTAGGCAGCAGAGAGAATTACTTCTTCAAGCCATTAGACACGAAGAGTATATTAGTGAAGAAGGTTTCTGTGTTTGAAAAACCTTTTGTTGCCACTGTCGGAACATGGAAGAAATAAAGATTGTTATTCATGAAATTTTTATGCTTTCATTTGATAACAAATTATAAAATGTTACGTAGATTTCAGAATAATGGAAACCAAACATAAAATTTTTCCAACCACCAAGAGCTCGCTAGTCTTTTTTTGTCAAACTATGAATGAAAGTATATTGAAAGACATTTCAGTTTACTTTATCGTAATTCTTATCGGTTGATGGAGTGGCTAGCAAATAATTGCTGAAGAGTAAACTGATTATGCAGTGACTTTTCACTACCAAAGCATGCAAGCAGTAGAACAATATAAAACTACCATCAAGTATTTGAATGTAATAAATAGGATACATTTTCATCTGCTTGTGACGTGTGATGCTGAGTGAATCTCAAATTTAAGTTTCAAAAGTTCATTTCAAAGTAAAGTTTTTTGAAAAAAACATCTTATATTTTTATTTCAAAATAACAAAAAAACATCCTTATAATTTCTTGATCATAAAAACATCATGATGTTTTCATTATGGAAAAAAAAATGCCGCAGTTGTTAGTTTGTAATCACGAGATATGACCTACTAGCTGCGTAGCCCGGCGTTGCACGGGCTGTAATGTAGTGAAGGACGTTTGAAAAAACTACTCGCCACCAAGGCGGCTCGCCTTTAAAGAAATGAGGAAAGTTTAAACAGTTTACTCGCCGTCAAGGCGGCTCGCCTTTACAGTAGCGAGGAAAGTTTCAATTCACTACTCGCCGCCAAGGCGGCTCGCCTTTAAAGTACCAAGGAAAAGTTTAATAAACTACTCCCCGCTAAAGCGGCTCGCTAAAAAGCTTTCCTGCATCAAAGAATCAATCGAATTATTTGCACATGCTTCCTCAAAAATAAAGACGATGTCAAGTAGTGCATACTTAGCACTCTCCCTAAATTACAAATAAAATTCCTTTCCTAAAACAATTATTTCCAAACCGCTTTCTTCCGGTAAAATTAATTGCAAAATTCTAAGCGAAAAAGTTCTTTTAATATTTGGATCGAAGCCAGAAAAAGTCCCTTCTAAAAACAGCAATTGCAATTTTATTTAAAAACACATTTTCAAAATGGTACCTGAGAAAAAATATGTCATTAATAATTAGAATAAAAACAATTGTTAGAACTTTGTTATAACACGTATTCAAAATGACAATGAAAAAAATAACAGTCTTTCATTTTAAAAAGTTCAACTTAATTAACGTTTTAATTCAAAATCGCAACGGAAAGAAATAAATATCTTGGAATTTTAAATAGTTCAATAATTAAATTAACGTTTTAATTCAAAATGGCAACGGTAAGAAAAAATGTCTTGGAAGTTTAATCATTTATTAGGCTTAATCGCTTTAAACTTGACTACTTATTAATTGATATCTTCGCTAATTAAAATCGTATAATCATATAGATTGAAACTAATGAAGCCTGAAAAATTACCTATCTATCGGTACCTGGTTCGACTTTCAGTTCATTGGCGTTCAGGAGAAATAAGCGTGACATAGAAAGATAGAAAGATAGTTAGAAAGATACTCAGTTTTTAATATAAGTAGATTGATCACACCAACTGAAAAAACACGTTTGATTTTTTTATTCCAAAACTGCAAAAAGCACCCTCTTAATTTTTTATACATAAAAAGGGTATGATGTTGTCATAACAGAAAAAAAAATATCGTGCAGTTCTTAGTTGGCAGTCCGGAGATATGACCTATTGATCATACCAACTGAAAAAACACGTTTGATTTTTTCATTCCAAAACTGCAAAAAGCACCCTCCTAATTTTTTATACATAAAAAGGGTATGATGTTGTCATAACAGAAAAAAAGTTGTGCAGTTCTTAGTTGGTACTCCGGAGATATGACCTATTGTACATACCAATTGAAAAAACACAAAATCTGACTTCAGACGACCATTGGCAAAATTCTATTTTTCACAATCTCATTTTTGTCACTAATATTGAAGGAGAAAATAATTAGCTTTAAAATGATACGTAAACTGGCTTGATTGAATGAAAAATGAGGAAGTTATAGAGCTTTTTCAAAATGCATACCAAAAATAAAAAAGCAAAAATTCTAAAAAAATCAAAATTTCAAAAAATTCTACAACCCTAAATTTTTATTCAAAAAATCTAAAAAAATTAATTTGAGTTTATCTCATAGGTATCTATCCGTAAAAAAATATTGAACAAAATCCGAGACATGACGGCACGGCCGACTATTAAAATTGGGTGATTTGACATGGAATGAACCCTAGTATGCTTACCCACAAGGGAATTAATTACATGAAAGAAATCAGAAGACGCAAATTATGCTCAAAGATAAAAAGAAAAATTATATCGACTTAAAGCTCATACTAAGAGTAAAATTTAAAATTTTAAGTAAAATTATAGTTTTTTTTTTATCAACGATTTATTAAGGGCAGGGAGATAGGAGAAATAATATAGGTTCATTTATATCTTAGAGTAAAACGCAATTAAAAAAACGTGTTTATACTTGGAGAAAACTTTAGAAACGCTCAACACTCTACTTAACAATTTCTGCAATGTATGCCTTCTTCCTTTGCAACTATCAATAGAAAGTTATTCCCGATTCGATAGCTCTCGCAATAATTATTTCCCAGGTAGCAAAAATAACTTTTAAGCGTTTTATAAGCGTTTTTAAGCGGTTGTCACAACGTTAATAACCATTTTACAACGTTTATAAAACGAAGTGTGCTACTTGGGTTAATAGTATTTCTTTCATCGCAACTGAATACATATTCATTTTTAGAGACATTTATAGCTCAAATAGAAAATTTTGACATTGAAAAAACATCGAAGGCGAAACATCAATGTTAGAAAAACGTCGATCCGCAAACGTCGATGGTAAAATCATCGACGTTTTGAAAACATCGACATCTATGTACCACTATTATCAACCGATCCTCGATTTTAATTACGTTTTTTTAACTTTTATTTTAGCTCTTCGGAGACGCTATGTGCAAGTATTCTGAAGAGTGCCCCAACGCCATTGTTCATGCATCTGGAATACCAAAGCAAGATATTCAAGTGATGTGGAAAGCGCCACCTGCTGGAACGGGATGCGTTGTATTTAAGTAAAGTATTTTGTTCGAATTGCTATGCTTATTTTAACTAAATTATATTTTCTTCAGCTGTGTGTGGGGAAGGGATTTTTGTTTTGTTTGAATTGTAATGCATGTTTTAATCACATTATTTTCCTCCGCAGTTGAAATTGGAAATTTATTTTCCGTGATGTGTTACGCTTAGTTAATATTTTTTTCCCTAAAAAGGTGAAGGAGGACCTTATTTTGTTCGAATACTACTGATTTTCATTAAATTCCTGATTTCGAAATAGTTAATGAATTCATATTTAACTTTCATCAAACTTTGTATAGCTGTGCTAAATCGAAGAAACCGCATAGCACTTATAGCCTTGAAATTTTGCACACATTTACTTTGGATCTGCACTGCTAAAAAGTGGGGAAAGAAAACTGTTTTACAACATTTATCAGTTTTTCCAATTTTCTCAGTGCAGCCTTTTTTAATTTATCTCAAATTCTAGGCTAAACTTAATCTAAATTTGAAGTACTTCACGTCTGTTAGCTTCTTAGTACATAATTTATCTTTTTGAGAACCAAATAAGATTGCGATGATATTTTCGGGAGACTGTCGAGCATTGGTAATCAATGGCAAAGATTTCGACTGTTGTAAAGAATATATATCAGCAATAGTATCGTAGAATCCCAAAAACTCGGTCTAACGAAGACGGGACTAATATATGGATGATCTTGTTAAAATGCCAGGTTTTTGGGATGCACGTCATACAGGTTTCTCGAGCTTGTTTTCTTCGGTATGCAAGAATGTGGCCGAATTTTCTGGATCTCATTTATTTCTCAAAATTACACCCTAGTTGCCAAAGATTCTCCATTAATGTAATTTACTCTGATTAAAGCATTTGAGCATTAACTTATCTTTATGCAGAATTGAAAAGCAGCAAATCATATTCCTTTATATGAATTAATACTGTTGCGATATTTTCATAATTAACTGTTGTTTGCTAACTAAGAAGATAAATCCGTTAAATGTAGTAGCATTTGATTAATATTTACTTTGGTGACATTTTATGCGGAAATTCGGAACTCAGAATTAATTACAAGAAGAAAAAAAATCAGTTTGGGAGTCTATTACAAGCTAGCGAGGATTTCAAATAGCTTGCGGGCGTTACGGTACATTTCGCTTTAATTCGAATTATCCATCCAAATATTTCGAAAATTCCACAGAATTACTAATCTGTTTACATAAGAAACTTCAAGCATTTTTCTAAAGGATATTTATTTTGGAAATTAAGATAAGCTTTGAATTATAATCTAAGCACCTTAAAGTGAAATTGAAGAATTATTTTCTTGGAAGAACGAGGAATGAAATCCACTAATTTAAATATATCCGGATTTCTTTTATATTATTATTTTAAATATCTAAAGTAACAAATCTGATATATTACTTTTATATTTAGACAGGAAATGTTTAGTTTTGAGATCGATGTTTTAACTATAACGATGAAAACCATTATGGTATAGTTTAAGGGGAAGAGAGTTAGTGAAATTTGGATAAGATTGGGGGAACTTGTACCAAAAAGTGACATCACACACTTTTATAGCAGAATAATATATTTTTGCAAAAAAAAAAAAAAAAAAAAGATGTGTGACATGTTACAAGGGGATGAGGTGAAATGTGACTTTGTCACGAGGGTGGGGGGGGTAGTGAAATCATTAATAGAAAACTGCTAAACGTAGTAATTAATACTGTTAAAATCTGCCCGCTTCTGTCTGTCCGTCTGAAGCTTGAACTCCTCAAGAACCGCTGAGAGTTGAGAATCGAACGAGGTACCATTCGATTCAAAATTTTCTAAGAAAGACAATAAGACCATGCGCGTAATTCTACGACGTCAATTAGCTGAGATACTAATTTCAACGTTAATTAAATTTTTGCACTTTTTAAAATTCCAAGACAATTATTCCTTACCGTTGCCATTTTGAATAAACACGTTAGTTAAATTATTGAACCATTTAAAATTCCAAGATATTTTTTCTTTCCGTTGCCATTTTGAATTAAAACGTTAATTAAATTATTGAACTACTTATAGAATTCCAAGACATTTAATTCTTTCCGTTGCCATTTTGAATTGAAACGTTAATTAAATTATTGAACTATTTAAAATTAAAGGGTGTTATTTCTTTCCGTTGTCATTTTGAATACGTGTTACAGCAAAGTTCTAGCAATTGTTTTTATTCTAATTAATGACTTATATTTTTTCTCTGGTACCATTTTGAAAATGTGTTTTAAAATAAAATTGCAATTGCTGTTTTTAGCAGGGACTTTTTTTGGCTGCGATCCAAATATTAAAACAACTTTTTCGTTTAGGATTTTGCAATTAATTTTACAGGAAAAAAGCGGTTTGGAAATAATTGCTTTTATTAAGGAATTTTATTTGTTATTGAGGGAGAGTGCTAAGTATACGCTACTTAACATTGTCTTTATTTCTGAGGAAGCAAGTGCAAATAACTCGATTGACTTTTTGATGCAGGAAAGGTTTTTTAGCGAGCCGCTTTAGCGGGGAGCAGTTTGTTGAAATTTTCCTTGGTACTTTAAAGGCGAGCCGCCTTGGCGTTGAGTACGTCGTTTAAACTTTCCTCACAACTTTAAAGGCGAGCTGCCTTGGCGGCGAGTAGTTTTCTCAAACTGCATTCACTACATTAAAGCCCGTGCAACGCCGGGCCACGCAGCTAGTATTTAAGGAAAATTTGTTATTTTTTATATAACTATTATACAGGGGCTATAATTAAAATTTTAAGTTAATGACAAGTTTATCTGCAGAGGAAAAAGCTTTTATAATATACGAGTCATTCACGCAATAAGTCTGTCTGTATGATCTTAAGTACATTTTTCGCGATTTCCAAACCCGGGCATTCTAAAGAAAGTTATTCGAGAAAATTTGTTTTCATTTATTCATATTTAAGTTTCAAAATTATGAAGAAAAGTAATCATTTCATTCTGTGCTGGAAAAACCATCTCTTTGATAACATGTGTGTTTTTTTTAAGCTACAAAGTGTTGCTTAGTAAAGAAATATTCTAGCACCCTTCCTTTTTAAAAAGTATACGAAAGTAATAAGTGTAGCTTGATCTAAAATAAGAAATAAAAGAATTACATTTTAATTTTTTTTAATTATTTTGATCAGTTTTTCTGTTTAAAAAATGAACTTTTTAAAACACTTGTTATCAAATTACTTATCAAAGGTTTATCAACAACTGAAACTAATGTTTGTAGTAACTCTTTTTGTTTTTTGCCAACATTGCATTGTTATTATTTTGACTCATTAACAGAACTTTAAATGTTGTATTTTGTTCTAATATGCCTTAATGTATCGTTTCAGCGAAAATAACATTATTTTATATTATTTATGTAGGGCAACTGTACAAGAGAACAGAGAACTGTGGTACATGGACGAAGGAGGTCTTATTAGAGAACTTTGTGAGGAAGGTAAGAAAAAGACAAAATTGGAAAAACAACGTGTAATTTGAGTCTTTTGGTGTGTAGAAAACTATGTTGAAAAAAAATTATTGCAGAGGATGTGACTTTAACAATGGCACTAAGATTATTTCTTTCGAATTGAATATCAGAATTGAAACATTTAAATACCAGCAAAATAAGTTCGAATCTCTCAAATATTCAAGTCTTTGGTTTGCCAATTTCAGTAACTGCTAACTTCACTTTTTGGAACTTTTTCGTGCGACAGATCAAAGTTTGTTTACATCGAGCAAGACAGTGGTGACAGTCTCAAATCTTTTTCTTTTTTTATACAGAAGTCATCAGCTTTGTCATACACGAGAACTGACAAGCACAGGACAGAGTTACGGTATAAAGGGGTTGAAATAACATCCACGTGCAATGCGGGACTCGAACCTGCGACCACTTGCTTACGAGATATACTCTACCTCTAGGTCACCGAGGCCCCCATAATCGCAAATCTTAAAAGGTGTATCATGTCTTCCCTGCCAGGGAATTTAAGACGCGATGAAAAAGGCTACAATTTATATTCTCTATTATGTCAGAGAACATTAGCTCACACAGAGATTCTCAATGGGCACAGCAAATGCCAAGATTTTGACAGATTTTGATTATACATGGAAGCCACACGGCTGGTTTTTACAGAAAAATGAAGGTATCGGGAATCTTTACCCAAGTTCCACAGACCCCACCATGCCATCATTGGTGATGGAGGTAAAACTGTGCTTCACCTTGGTATGTATTTGTCAATAAGGGAGACCCACCAAACGGATTTCAAGATCGCTTAACAGGATGATTTCAAAAAGAAAACAAGGGTCAAGTCATTTCATTGTGTTAATTCTCTAGATAAAATTCATTTAAACTTGTAAAATGTTCGTACGTGTTAGAAATGTCAACTGCAACATTGGACGAGCACTTTATTGTAGGATGACACAAACTAATACACACGTAGAACAGAATGGACTAGAATAGAATCGCAATCTCTCCAGAGCTGCATCAACCTTTTAAGCTCACTCCAGCAGCGCCAGTTACAGTCAAGTTTTAACACAGTACACTATGTGCTGACTTGCATCTTTGAACAGCGTTCTTGCTTGGTTCAGCTATCCGCTTCTTTCTGAAGCATTGCATGACTTAGAATATCCTGAGGGTATAACTGGGTAATTCTGTTGCATATGCGCGCAAAATTATCGAAATTCGAAAGTCATTTGCATATCGCTCTCACAGAAACAAAATAATGAGCGCAAAATCTAAACACCAATATGTGGGGGTATAAGCCCGCATATTACATTTTCTACTCGTAATTACTTTGCTTACGTTCTTGAGAAAGTGAAACTCTTATGTGAGTAAAAATATAACAGAGATTTATAAATGTAAATAAAAATTGAATTTCGTCATATCGTCTAAAAACTGTTTCTCTTAGCTATTAAAGTTTACATATAGGGTTTTTTTTAATCAACCATTTTTAGACACATTATAGGTTTTGCCAATGTAAGATAACCAAAGCTACAAAATACTAACACCAATAAGAAATTTAGCTTACACAAAAACACAGGATCAAAAAACGTTTTGTCTCAAAACTTTTGACAGATATTGCGTATATGAATAATCTAGCCTAACTATAACAAGACTATAACAACAAAAAACGGTTAATTCATAAATTTATCCTTTTCTTCTTTACTGCTAGATAACAACCGAAAACTATATGATCTCACTATTTCCAACGTAAAATTGATATTTTCCAAAACCATAGCAACTCTTTCTCTCCCTCTTCCCTTTACGCTAGACTGCACAAAATTCTCTTGTTATAACCTCCACACAAAGTGCATGAAATTGCCATAAAACTTTTATGCGGGAATTTTGCTCTAAAAGCTTCATCAATAAACTCGGAATCAGCTTTTCGGGGGACTTTTATTCCGCTTCAATGTAACGAAGTTAATTTTCCTCATTATCATTTTTGATATCAGACACAAGAGTAATTTTCGAGTTAGAAGTCGTAAATCCGAGCACAGAACGAGAATTACTGCTTATTTTTTAAATGAATGGCTTGTATTGAAACCCATAAGCACGTTATAAGCTCTCACAATGAGAAAATGTGGATATTGCTCCATTGATAGGAAGCTATGTTACCTAATGCATTTTCCTAGTCCCTGGCTCATTAATGTCTTTATATTTTAGTTCAAAAGACGGATAAAAATAATAAATTTCTGAAAACTCAAACTTTTGATTGAAATTGACTTTAACTTTTCTTTTTCCTTATTCATTGCGAAAATTGGTTTAGTTTTATTTTAATACAGTACTGTCTGTAAGAAAATCGACGTTGCTCCTTTTTTTTAAATCAAAGTTTGATAGATTTTTTGATAAACTTGAAGGTGGATTATTTGAGCTAAATAATCTTACATATAAGTTTCTATCTGATATTAGGACCATAGAAATTTTTTACTCCTCTGTAAGAGTAATTTCAATGATTAAAACTTGGAAACATGCCTCAAAAATCTAGTTAAGCGTGTTTTCACGATTTGTATTTTAAATAAAAATTTAACGTTGAAGAAAAACAGAAAAAAAAGGTTGATTTGCAAATTTTTAAATATTACATTTTGAACTACACTGAAAAGAACTACCCTTTTACAACTGGGCTTTTACAAAAGTTTCTAGTACAGCTCCTTCTTAAGTAGCGTTGTTTAAGCAGACCTGCTCTGCGGTTTTTACCCATTTATGCCCAGTAGCCTAAAAACCGGACGCCAGTAATCAACCTCTTCTCGCATCATTGCCAGCATGTCTGGGGTATTGTTTACAACACAAGCGATTAACCTTTGCCTGAGATTGTTAACATCCTGAATATGTTTATCATATACATTATTCTTGACGTGTCCCCAGGAAAAAGTCTCTTGGAATCAACAAAGGGTTTCTTGACTGCTAAGAAATAGGCCTTCATCATCCAATGCGACTATTGCCGATTAGAGTAGTTAGTGCTTCCTCTTAAACATATTGTTCAGAAAACAAAACTGTTAAAAAACTGCAATACTACTTGAAAATCTGGAGGAAACTGGACTTAGGTAAAATAACGATATAGTTCCCTGTTAAGTAGCGTTGATAATGCTACTTAGAAGAAAGTGGACCATTACTAGAAACCTTTATATCAGATCAGTTCCCTAAAGATTTTCTAGTAAAAAGGTAGTTTTGTATGGCGTGTATAAAATTTGATGAAATACAGATTTCTTCACAGTTAACTATTTGACTTAACTTATATAGTTCATTCGGTGTGATTTTTCAAAACCCCATAAATCTTTTGTGGACGCCCTGTATATGCATTGTTTCTTAGGCATGCATGTATCAGATCAGAAATACTTTTAGTTCGTTTTCGTTTCGACGTTCATCTCATTAAAAACTAATGCTTGCTTTTGTTTCATTTGTACTATAGAGCAAGAGAATCAAGATGAGCAACCGGAAATCATCGAGGAATGCTGTGCCTGCGACGAAGCGAAATACGAGCTAACATTTGAAGGAATATGGTCGAGACATACTCACCCGAAAGATTTCCCCACAAGTGTGTTTGTTCATGATTTAATAATGTTGGTTTGTAATTATTCTTTGTGAGTTCATTTGCGTTATCGTTACATACACATTGGAAGCATTCAGACATAAGGATTATACTGAAGATCATTCTTGATATACAGTATTGCAATAATATTTGGGGCAAATATACTTTAAAACTTTGTGTGCAAAGATTTTTATGATAATGACGGGTCTTCAGTTAAATAATATGGGAAGGGTATATGATCGTTAATGTAATACATTTAGCATTTTAGTAAGAATATACCTAATATTTATCATTTATAATTAACAATCATCATATACTTCATTTCACACTCTAATCTTTTCGAGCATTGCCTCTGTTTGCAATTAACTCTTTACCTTTAAAAAAATTACTATTAACCTTTCTAAGAGTTGAATTGAGGCCATGAGAAGCAATGTGATGTAAATAAACTAAGTTTTGAGTGAAACGCGTGCTTTAAACCTGGGCAGACTTTCCTAGATTTTTTTTTTAAGAGCAAGAATCTGAGAGAGTGTCACGCCTGTGATTCATGACCTCTCAGATTTTCTCCCAAAAATTACCAAATGTTTATTATCTTAATGAAAGACCAAATCCAGAATGTTTTGCTCTAAAGTTGAGTTGTTTAGTTTTTATGGATCCCTAAAGATGAAGCTGCGGCATCAAAAATTAAGCGGATTTTCAAGACATGGAAGTTGCCGTGAGCCAAAACTCTTACCAGGAACTGTTTAACTCCAATTTTCTTGTTGTATATGGAATATAGAAGGTCGAAACTTTACAAAATGAATGTTAAATTTGTGGTAAGTTGTTGCCGTAAGGTCAGTGAAGGCCCTCAAAACAAGGCATTTTTGACGTTTTTTAGCGTTTTTGAGGTCCAAAAACAGCTTATACATTTCAGTTGGCACGGCAAAAGTAGTGTCGTTTGAAAGACCAGTGTAAGCACTTTGTATAAATAACCGAGGAAAGTTCAACGTGCTTTTAGTTGCGTAAGGCCGAAATATGAAAAATGTCATATTTTACCGATATTCAAACGGTCATAACTTCCTCTGCCAACAACATATTGGAATATTTTTTTTGCCAATGTCATACTCTATTCTTTGTCTTAACAGAACAGTTGAGTCCTTTGAGGCGAAATGTCAAAAATTTTTTTACAAAAAATATTTTTTCCTGTGTATATTTTGTAAAAAAAAAAAAAATTCACATTTTGCCTCAAAGAACTCAACTGTTTTGTTAAGACAAAGAATGGAGTATGACATTGGCAAAGAAAATATTTCAATATGTTGTTGGCAGAGGAAGTTATGACCGTTTGAATATCGGTAAAATATGACATTTTTCATATTTCGGCCTTACGCAACTAAAAGCACGTTAAACTTTCCTCGGTTATTTATACATTATTTTAAAGTGCTTACACTGGTCTTTCAAACGATACCACTTTTGCCGTGCCAACTGAAATGTACAAGCTGTTTTTGGACCTCAAAAACGCTAAAAAACGTCAAAAATGCCTTGTTTTGAGGGCCTTCACTGACCTTACGGCAACAACTTACCACAAATTTAACATTCATTTTGTAAAGTTTCAACCTTCTATATTCCATATACAAAAAGAAAATTGGAGTTCAACCGTTCCTGTTAAGAGTTTTGGCTCACAGTAACTTCCATGTCTTGAAAATCCGCTTATTTTTTGCTGTCGCACTTTCAACTTTAGGGGATCCATAAAAACTAAACAACTCAACTTTAGAGCAAAACATTCTGGATATGGTCTTTCAATAAGATAATAAACATTTGGTAATTTTTGGGAGAAAATCTGAGAGGTCATGAATCACCTCATAATGCTAGGCGTGACAGTTTCTCAGATTCTTGCTCTTAAATTGTGTTCTGTAGCAGGACTTACCAATGAGACCACTGCAGTCACTTATCTTAAAACAGATGAGATTTTCTACCTCTATTTATACTAGTTATCTTAAAGTTTCTAATTACCGCACTAGCACGCGTTTGCTTTTAGGAGCTACAGTAATGAAACTATACTAGATGCTTAAAGATAGTTTACCACATATAGTTCAACATACAATACTGGAGCGAAACGATTTCCTGGCAGATCAAAAGATTAATGTCTGGGATACTTACAATAACTGCATAAAGCTGATAAACGTTCATTACACGTTAAGAGAAAGAGTATGTAGTTTTCCAAGGGCATTTGACTAATGTTAAAATACTCTCTGAGAAGCAAATTTTCAAAAAGATCATCCGTTGAATATGCTGGCGAATTACTAAATAAATAAAATAGTCCCAGCCTTAACCCAGTAATGCCTGACATTTTTTTTTTCGCAAAGATATTTTGTATACGGGTGATTCTCTGTAAACTGGTAATTGGCTTTCCGGACTGAGTATTTTAAAAATAATAAAGTAATAAAGTAATTATCGCTCTTAATACAAGTAAAGCATTAATACTTTGTGGCCCAATTGTATTTGGAATGATAACAATTCAATTTTTTTTTCTAGAAATTATCTAAGCGCCAAAAACAGTTCCCTGGCTGTCCCAATCCCATAGTCTAACTGTTAAAGATAGTATTTCAAAAAACCTATTAACACTACATAAATTTGGCAATTAATATCTAAAAATAGAATAATGGAGCTATATTTTTCTTATGAAATAAGGTATAATTACGTATTTCTAAAACTTAAAATTGTCGTGTAAATTCTGTCCGGAGTTTTTTCAAACAGTCCCCTGCAGCAAATTCAAAGCTATAACACGAAAAATCTATAGCTTTTGCAAATTCTTTTTGGCATGAAGTTTAAAGTAATCAGTGTGAATTTGCCGAAATCGCCGAAAACGGTGTTGAAACGCTACTTTGCTTAGTTTGAGAGCGACATTTGGGATGAAAATATTCATCAGGGTCGTTGCGAAAACAGTCCTTTGGGAAGTGATTTTATTAATGTCAATTAATTTAACTATAAAACATATTAGTTATTATGTCCACGATTTGTGCCTAAATTTATAGGTAGTCTCGTAATTAATTATGGTCCAATAGTTTTGCATATATTACGCAACAAAGAGCAAAAACACACTCACCTGGCACAGTCCCCTGCCTAGTTATACTACGCGGGGGACTTACCCCCTGTCATGATTTATCAGAAAAACACGAACTTCAATTGGCCCTCTTTCAAACCAAAGTAATAGATTCATTTTCTGAGCAATAGTATTATAATTATACGAACATTTCAAAAAACCGTGCACGGATAGATTTCGAGTGAAAATGACGAGTTTACAGAGAATCGCCCATACTGGTTACAAACAGTGTTTAGTGGACACAAAAAATAATTTAAAAAAATATCATGTAAAAAATAATTGTTTTATTAAGGAAAGAAAAATCGTCCCTTAAAAGTTACGATAGACCCCAGAGGGTACACACTTTTTTTACTTTTTTTTTTCTGCCTACGATATAATATTTAAAAAGACGTTTTATAAGAAGAAATAAAATCAGCAATTAACCTAAACTGGGAAGCTGGGAATAACTTTCAAAACTTAGCTTTTTTTCTTGAGATGGTGAACGATGTCGTTTTTGAAAAAGATCATATCAGAACTGCTACAGAACACACTTTACAATGGTTATATGCTGCAATCTGTTAATAACGAATTGAAACAATACCAAGGTTCTCATTGAACACTATTATTTGGTTTAAATGTTTATTTGGGGGAAATTCAGACCCTTTTTTGAACCGTCCCAAAAAAAGGACGCTAGGCATCAATGGGTTAACATGGAGAATATGGAAATGGTGGAAACAACGAAAAAAATCCGAAATTTAATACATTGCTGCAATATGGCAACTATTTTATTACACCAGTTACCTTAACCTCTTCCCGGAAATCCAGTATCTCCATGATATTACTTTTTACTGATTCTTCTACTTAATTCACTGTTATAATTTAATCAAATTGGGTAACTTCCCTTGTACTTTCTTTTACCTTTAACTAAGAATTTTCAGTGAAAAGGTCTAACTTATATCGTATTTCAGATGAGTGGCTGACTCACTTCTCGGATATCATTGGAGCTTCGCACACTGGAGACTTTCGCATGTGGGAATACGGTGGCATCGCGTCGGAAGGTGTAAAAGAAGTTGCCGAAAGAGGAATTACGAAACGATTGGAGTCTGAACTAAAAACAGAAGTGAGTGAAAGAGATAAATGCCTTTGTGCAAAAATATAAAGGCTAAATACAACGTTAAGAAGCACAAATGGACATTAATACTTCACACTCTCCAGGGTCCCCCGTACCTACCACAACTCATGGTTTAACCGGGATAGGGCCCTGAAAAGCGCTCTGTTCTTTTAGAACCAGAACCAAGGGTCGAGCAAACCCTTGGCCCAGCACCCCCAGAGGTAGAACAGGAATACTGCAGACACGTGTTTCGGAGTTACAAGGAGCGTCTTTTTTAATGCACGGACATGCTACAAAAATCCGACTGCTGTCGAATATCCGTGCATCCATAAGCTTCTATTTGTTTTCATTGAAAAAGGCGTTCCTTTTAACGCCGAAACACGTGTTTGCAGCATTCCCGCGCATTTGTGATTTTTAACTTTGTATTTATCCCCTACAGATGTGAGTGTTTGCTGCCATACTCTGCTTGTAGATTCTTAATTTTACCTCTTGTGATCGGAAAACATATGCTGCACTATGTTAGATACGAAACGCTTTTTTCGGATGACTTTCCATTCTAAAACTCAATCGTTCTTGTATTGAAAGAAGGGTTTCTTGCAAATCCAAAACACATGTCTGCAATCAGATATCTGTTCTGTGCTCAATTTGCGTTGTTCACTGTTGTTACTATGTTGGCCGTACTAACAGGAGCTGTTTCATCTGAATATTGCGTTGCGGGAAGGAACGAGGTTTGAAATATAGATCGAGGGGGGGGGGGGATATAGGGCAAATTTTTGTAGCATCATTGTTTCTCCTGCGCTTTATTTAAATTACTTTTCAAATATAGATGATTTTCCAAGGAAAAACATTTCAAATTGTCAATAATAAACGAAATAATTTTCTCCTTAATCTTATGCATAGTTACTATTTCAAAACGCTCTGTTTGCTATAAATAACAGCATTTTTTATTTTGCAATATAAAATGGTAGTTAAATGTTATTTTAATTTAGGTGTAATATTTGAGTGATGATATCATTATATTCGCATTTTTGACGAGTGTGCTATATATTATTGTTAGGAAGATGCGTGAAGAATTTACTAAATAGTTATTCCTATCTTTAGAGCAAGTGTAAATTTATTTAGCAAAGAGCTAGTCTATAGTTCTTGCGTACTGCCAGTCCTTTCTTTAAAACTTGAGCATTTTTTTGATTGAAGGGCTTGGGAGATGAAGGGGTAATGTGACAAAACCGAAAATGCTAGTGATTAAAGTACAAAGTTTTGTTGCTGCAGCTTTTTTGTTTTCTGGCTTTGTCGCTAAGAGAGCGTATGAAGTTGGTCGAATGACATCTACTTTGTGATGTACCAAGTTTTATTTGCTCACCTGTATCCATTTTAACCATTGTCCAGAGTGTATTTTCAAAAAATGTAACACAGTCCTTTCATCCTCCAAGCCCTTCAATTATTGTATTTATTTTCTCTTTTACAGTCCAATAAAATCCGCACCATCATCAAAGCGAGAGGACTGTGGTACCCCAATGTCCAAGGCAAAACTTTTGCAGTGTTCCGAGTCGACAAATTCCACCATCTTATGTCTTTCCTAACCATGCTGGGACCAAGTCCGGACTGGATTGTTGGTGTGAGCGCGCTAGAACTGTGCCTGAAGAACTGCTCTTGGGTGGCTGAAAAGGTCATGAATCTTTATCCGTGGGATGCTGGCACCGACAGCGGATTGACATACATAGTAAGAAAATTGAAAGTTGTGAACTACTTAAGACAGATTTTCAACTTTTTACTAAGACGCTGGCGGTTCATTACTGATTTCTAAACGTAGTTTTAGGCTAAGAACATATTCGTGGAAAAATTATGGACCCTTTTGGATGTTTGTTACTTTTCATGCTTATCTATTAATATATGAGCCAATATTTAGAAAAGTGCCAATTTGAAGTTGGAGTTTTCTGAAAAAAATTTTTTTTGCAGAAAAAAACTAATATTGGATTTTAAGTCTAAATTGGGTCTAAATGCAAGAAAATAAAAGGGGGGAGGTCAAGGAAGTTATTTACCCCCTCCTTAGATTACTCATTTTTAAGCCGTTACAGATCTGATGAATGTTACAGATCTGATGTTAATATGAGTTACATATTTGAGTTTATGCTTTCAGTCTTCGTTAACATCTCTAAATATGATATCATTTCCTTGCATTTTTAACATAGAATTAAGATAATTATATTAAAATACATATATTAGGCTAAAAAATCAAATTTCATTATAAAAAAGCATTTCTTGGAAATAAAAATGAGCGATAAAGTTTTTAGATATTTAGTGTAAAATATATCTTTTATTTATGTAGATTACAACTGTAAAACCTTGTCTGTTATACAAATCTTCAATTTTATTTATCGAACGTTTGCGCTCGCTCCATGAGCTCGCGCTACCGTCATCAGAACATCTTTATCAAAATATCTTCACTTCAAATCTTTTGGCCGCCACAATACCCCCCTGGGTAGTATATGGTTCCAACATACGGTATTTTGAACCGGACGTGGCGACCTGAACGTGTAGTGTAGCCCGGAGTCTTGAGGATGCCAGGCAGCTTATTATTTTGTTTTGGTGAGGTAGACCCTGAGTCAGCTGAAGAGTTCAGGTTTGGGAGAGCCTGGGAGTGGTTTGTCGCTGCCTGATCCTGCTCATCGTTGAGTGTGTAACCGGGTTTCACTCTATCGATGGATACCCTAACGTCTTTGACACCAATTTTGAGGACCACCGTTTTGTCGTTGCGCTCGACCACTCGGTAGGGACCTAAGTAGGGAGGAACTAACGAGTTTCGTACTGTATCATCTCTTAAAAACATATGCGTGCATGTAGCTTGTGTACAAAAGTTCGACGTATGCCGTGCCGTGACCCCGATACAGGCCGCAGTCGGGCCATGTAACAACGGAGCCGATCGACCATGGACCTAACATCCATGGATTGATCATCATTTCTTGTTAGCATTTCACCTGGGAGGCGTAATGGCTCTCCATAAACTAGCTCAGCTGCTGATGCGTTAAGGTCCTCTTTAATGGCACTGCGGATACCAAGAAGAACCATCGGAAGCGCTTCCAGCCATGAAGAGTCGTTATGGCACATCAAGGAGGCTTTCAGTTGGCGGTGAAAACGTTCCACCATGCCATTGGAACACGGATGATAGCTTGTGATACGAGAGCGCCAGAAACCGGAGTATTTTCCTAGCTGCGAGAACAATTGCGCCTCAAATTGTCGCCCCTGATCTGTTGTGATGGTTTCGGGACAACCAAATCGAGAGATCCATCCAGTGACAAAGGCGTGGGCGACTTCTTTGGCTGTGATCCCTTCCAGTGGCCAAGCCTCTGGCCATCGAGAGAAGCGGTCAACGGCAGTCATCAAGTATTTGTAGTTCTTCACCAAAGGAAGAGGTCCAACCAGGTCAATGTGCACGTGTCGGAATCTAGATTGCGGTAAGGTGAATTCCTTCAGTGGTGAAAGGACGTGTCACCCCACCTTTGCCTGTTGACATTGCTGACAAGCTCGGGCCCAAACTCGGCAGTCACCCTGAATGCGTGGCCACACGAACCGGGAAGATACTAGTCGTGCTGATGCCCGGGTTCCTGGATGACTGAGGCCGTGTAGGGAGTTGAATACCTGCTTTCGAAGTGGTGTCGGAACGAAGGGCCTTGGCTTTGGCAGCGACGTGTCGCAAATCAGCCTCGTGTTACTATTATGAAATCGTACAGATTCCAGGTGAAAGGAGGAGCTCTTTGATGACAGTAGTTCCTGTAGTTCAGGGTCGTTCGCTTGAGCGTTGGCCAAAACGTCGATGTTGACCGGCGAAATGTTAACAGCTGCGATCCGAGAGAAGGTGTCCGCAACCACATTATCGGCTCCGCTGATATGCTGTATGTCGGTAGTGAATTGCCCGATGAAAGACAACTGGTTTAACTGAACCGGTGGAAGTTTATCTCGTCGCTGCTGAAAGGCGAACGTGATGGGTTTGTGGTCAGTATATATCGTGCAATGATGAGCTTCCAAAAGATGACGAAAATGCTGCACGGCCTTAAAGATAGCCAGCAGCTCGCGGTAGTATGCTGGCCATTCGGCTTGCATGGGGGTAAGCTTTTTGGAGAAAAATCCAATAGGTTGCCATCCTCCGTCCACGAATTGCATCATTGCTGCTCCGACACAATGGTTAGATGCATCGGTGAATAGTCCCAGAGGTGCTTCCTGTGCGGGATGGTACAGAAGTGTCGCATCCGACAGCATCTTTTTCGTGTCCTCGAATGCCCTTTCCAGATCAGGGTTCCATGCAATTGGTTGAGATCCGCGTAGAGAGGCGACTGCTTCATGAAGTGGCGCCTGAAATCGGGCAGCGTTTGGCAGAAAACGCCTGTAGAAATTTATCATTCCCAGAAAACGGCGAAGATCTCGGGCTGACTTGGGGAGTGGATACTTTTGCAAGTCCGCGATGCGCTCAGGCAGTGGCCGAGTGCCGTTGACGGAAACCTCATATCCCAGAAAAGTGACAGTATGTTGCCCCAAGACGGTTTTTGCAGAGTTAATCAATAAGCCATGTGCGACCAGCCGTTGAAATATCAGACGCAGATGCGTTTTGTGTTCTTCCGTATTCTTAGAATAGACAAGAATGTCGTCGATATAGGGATAGCAGAAATCTAGACCTTTGAGAACTTCGTCCATGAATCGTTGAAATGTCTGCCCTGCATTTTTTAATCCAAAGCCCATGAACGGGAACTCGAAGAGGCCAAAAGGTGTTGTGATGGCAGTTTTAGGAATATCCTCTGGGTTGATTGGAATCTGCGTAAATGCTTTAACTAGGTCTATAACAGAGAAAACTTTGCACCCTTTAATTCCATTCGAAAAATCATGAATATGCCTGACAGGATAGCGGTCAAGTATTTCAAGGTCGGTAGTTCAAGGCGCGGTAATCCCCGCAAGGGCGCCACCCATTAGATTTTTTAGGAGCTAGGTGCAATGGCGAAGCCCATGGGGATTCGGAACGCCGGGCAGTTCCTTCTTTGATCATGGTTTCGAACTCGTCTTTTGCAATTTTTAGTCTATCAGGAGCCAACCGCCGTGGACGACAAGAGACGGGTGGACCAGGTGTGGTGCGTATAAAATGCTTTGTCGAGTGACGGACTTCTCGAGGTGCTCCAGACGGGCGTTTGAGGTCCGGGAATTCATCCAATATTTCTGTAAATGGCGAGGGGCGGTGCTTCAAAAGTTTGATACTAAGTTGCTTTGTCAGTTCAGTGTGCGCTGGAACATGTAACCCCGTGGCTCCATCCACTAATCTCTTATTGCGGCAGTCAGGTAACAGGTTGAAATGGGATAAAAAGTCAGACCCAATAATTGGAATCGAAACGTCTGCCACAATGAAGCGCCATGAGAACATTTTCCGAAGACCAATGTCCAGCGACAAATTGATTGATCCGTAAGTTCTTATTGTTGAATTGTTGGCCGCGTTGAGTTCAAAATTATATATAGGTAGCCGTTTCATAACTTTTGATCGTGGGTACACGCATAGATCGGATCCGGTGTCAATAAGGAATCTTATCTTTGATGAACGGTCCGTCACAAGTAAGCGACTTCCCTCAGGTAGGCAGCTATCTGTCGCCGCTAATAGCCGCCGTTCTCGTTTTCCGACCATGTGCATGGGGACTTGCATCGATGTGCTCTTGAACCAAATTTTAGATGATAGAAACAAAAAGGAGAAGCTTCAGTATTAAAATGAGGGCTGGATTTTCGAGGGTTGAATCGGCGCGGGCTCACATTATTACGTTCTCGTGCTTGGCGGTGGCGAGATTTACTACGGGAGTATCGACCTTCAGATGTAGATCGGAACCCCATCTTTATTGCTGCAATTTGCCTAGAAAGTTCACGCATCTCCTCCTCTATGCGGCTGGCTATATTTGAGTCGGTTGCCTGGGCAATGGCGTTGACAACTTCTCCGTGAGGTGCAACGTGAACTTCCAGAATGCGATCTGCCACTTTGGCCATTTCTTCAGCCGAAAGTGACGCCTGCGCCTGCAGAATAGCCTGTACGTGTCCAGGCAAACGCTGTAGCCATAGCGTGCGAAGCAAGGGTTCCGTCAGCTCCACCGAACCGGCGGCAAGAGATTTTAAATGTCGGAGAAACTGCGACGGTTTTCGGTCGCCAAGCTCTTCTTGATCGAGAATTTGCCGAATGCGTTGCTCAGCGGACGCCGAGAGCCTTAGGACTAACTCCTTCTTTAAATGTTCATACATGGCGCTTGTTGGCGGTGACTTAATAATGTCCTCCACTTCAGCCGCATATCTTGCGTCCAAGTTGGCCACAATATGGTGAAATTTCGTAATGTCCTGAGTGATGCCGGATAGTGCAAACTGCGATTCCGCCTGCGAGAACCATAACTCTGGTTTTTCCGGCCAGAAGGGCGGAAGCTTGGCGGTCACTCTCAAAACAGACTGCTGTACAATACTTGGCGAAATTTGAGAGTCCATCGTCGCAGTGGCAGTCGTATTTTTCTGCTCCTGCATTATCTGCTGTGCTTCATTTAAAAGCAATTCCTGCTTCGCTACTGTATACTCTAAAGCAGCTATTTTTTTTAATAACTCTTGTTCAGACATTGTATAGATCACG
This sequence comes from Uloborus plumipes, assembly GCA_038373865.1. Taxonomy (NCBI): domain Eukaryota; kingdom Metazoa; phylum Arthropoda; class Arachnida; order Araneae; family Uloboridae; genus Uloborus; species Uloborus plumipes. The sequence continues at coordinate 37,065 of JAXGGA010001967.1, forward strand.
TCCGGGTTCACCAATTTAGTGTAAAATATATCTTTTATTAATGTAGACTACAACTATAAAACCTTGTCTGTTATACAAATCCTCAATTCATCTTTCGAACGTTGGCGCTCGCTCCATGAGCTTGCTACAGATACAGATCGTGAGAAAATAATTGCGTTAGAGCTACGCTCTTTTTCGCTGTTTGGGTGAGAGAGAGAACATGATTGAGCTGACATGAAACAAATGGAAGGACTGGGTAAAAATGTAAGTGCAAAATTACAATAGAAAAACAAAAAGTGTAGGAAAAGTCAGAGCGAGGGACCTGCCCCACGCTCTGTACTCACTTCGCGCCGGAAGTGAGCAAGGAAGAGACCTACTGTTAGGGCCAATCCTAACATGGTAGGGGTCTTATGGAGCGCCTAACCAGCAAGCCTTTTCTTGCCGGTAGGGGAGGAGAGAGTCGCTAACAGCGAGTAGGCCATAGGCCTCGAAATGAGACCCAGCCTAGCGGCAAGCCGCTGGCACGGCATGGACTAGTGTGAGAGATTGTCATCCCTAGTAAGGTTGCTCCTCCGAGAACCGAGGGAGTAGGTGATGTGCATGGTATCAGATGGAAACCTAGTACCACCGTGGTGGAAGGTGTAATGAACTTGATCATGAATTAGTGTGTTAGGGTGGTTCTCAAGCTTGGTGAAAAAGTTTGTGGAAGTATCGACGATGTAGGAGGTAATAACTTGAAGGTTAGCATCGTTGTGAAGAGTTTTGTTGGAAACATACCAAGGGGCATTGAAGATTTTTCTGAGAGTTTGGTTTTGGAGGACTTGTATGTTCCTCATATTAGACTTGGCTGCCTGTCCCCATACAGGGACGCTATATAGGAGTGCAGGGCGAATCACAGTTTTATACAACAATAGTTTGCTTTTAATACTAAGATGTCTGCTATATAGTAAGGATAAGACATAACCTAGTTTTATTTTTGCTTTCTTTACCACATCAGTGATATGAGTATTAAATGTCAGCTTGCAGTTCTAAGTGGACTCCTAAGTATTTTACACTTCTAGAGTAATTAATTTCAACATTATTTAGTATGACGCGAGGGGGGTAAGTGATGTTCCCTCTGGAAAAACAGATTGCTTGTGTTTTGGAAGGATTGATTGCGATGCGCCATTTGTTGAGATATTCGGAGATAATATTTACATAGTCTTGTAGATATTTATGTGCGAATCTTCTATTATATTCGCCCACCAGAATACTTGTGTCGTCGGCGAATAGACATGTAAGATGTTTGGGGTGGGTGGGAAAATCATATGTATAGATGTTGTACAAGGTAGGAGAAATTGAGGACCCCTGAGGGACCCCAGCATTAATATTATGTTTTCTTGATAGATGCTCTTGCAACTTAATTTGGAAAGTGCGTTTGTGGAGAAAGTGATGAATTATTTTGATTATATAGTTGGGGAATTTAAGTTCAATGAGTTTATAAATAAGGCCTTCGTGCCAAACTCTGTCAAAGGCCTTACCAATGTCAAAGAAAATACCTAAGGTTAACTTTTTGGCATTCATATTATCTGTGATGAAATTGACCATCCGCACCAATTGGTGGGTGGTCGAATGTTTGTCTTTGAACCCGAATTGTATGTTAGGTAGTATTTGGTTCACTTCATTATGTTTTTTGATGAGCTTAAGAATTACTTTTTCTAGTACCTTAGAAAGTGAGCTCAGAAGGCTGATGGGCCTATAGTTTTGAGGAGAGGTGAGGACGGTGTTTGGCTTAGGAATAGGTATGACGAGGGCAAAAACCCGAGTCAATCGCACTAAACCAAAATCAAACACGTGGTTTTTTCACTTGTAATAAAGGACTATACTTATACATAAAATAATTTTTAAAATAATAAAAACTGCGCATTTTAGAGCGTATTACCGATCTGATGACTCAAATGACACACATTTTATAAAATCACTTTAAAAAATCTTACCTACAATTTTAGATGCAGAAAGGCAAATTTTTAATTACGATTCGATAAAACATCCCACCAGGTACTCAGTATCACGTGGTATAGGTGCAGGAAATGATTTTGGGGGCCTAAAAATAGATCGGAAGTTATTGTTACCACTCTGACGGCGGAACTTGGGACACGCTTATTTCGCATCTGCTAGAAAATCAGGAATCGATTAAAACAAAAATGAAGTAAAATATTAACAAAGGGGTAAAAATAGAATCGTTTTTTGTGCAAGTGCGTTTTTTTGGGAAGTTAGAAAGTGCGCATGACCTGTTTGCATGCTAAGCTTTGCTACTTGGGACACGTTACCGATCTGATTTTTGATGTATAAAAACAATATTTTCTGAAGAATTTTTTTTTTTCTGATGTTATTAGATGAAATGAAAGCAAAACTTATCTTCTTTCTGGGGAAAATTATTTTTTTTAACTAGTTATTGAAATACTAGTGAAAATTCACTTGGGACTCAAATTGGCACTTTTCTAAATATTAGCTCTTATACAGTACTAGCAGTACCCGCACGGCGATGCCCGTGCATTTAAATGGGAAGGAAGTTTACTGAATAAATTAAATTCACTCCAACCCTCTGAAGTAAAATTATTATAGTTGAAGCTGTTTAGTAAATTGGCCACTTAAGCGACATCGTATTTGTATGCTTGAATAAAAAATAAATGAAATATTTCTGCATTAATAAGAAATACTTCATATGATACTATATTAATGCATTTTACTACTCATACTGTCTGAAAACACTTTTTCAGCTATATTATTAGAAAAAAGTCAACGCAAAAACAAAAATGTCAAATTGATAGTAATTGGCCATCTTATCATAGTTATTGGCTATGAAACCATAGTTATTGGCCATGTAAACATTCAATGTTATACTGGATTATTCTTATACACATGAAAATCTTATTCCTTTACATGAATATAGTATACCATTGTATGAAGGTATTATATCGTTAATAGAATCTATTTTCCATTCATTAAATATATTATAACATTATAGCATCCAATATCTTTCTCCATCTTTCCCTTTTCTATTTTTTGATTTATCTTTATTTGTTTTAGTCTTCTTTAAAGCATTTTCTTTCTGTACGGCTGCTTGTCCATTCCGTTTTCTTTTCTTTTCTTTATTTTTCACTTTTTTTGCTGCTTTTCTTGTTCATTGTTTTCAATAGCTGCTCTGTAACTCTCAAAAATTATAAAGAATGGTTCAATTGTCTATCCTATTAAGAAAATTTCTCCTACTTTTTGGCGCATTTTGTTGGTAATTATCGATAAATTTGGGTGACGATGATAATTTCTGGTCCCCCTAATATTAATAAATTCAAAGTTTAAAAGTAAAAGTTGAAAAACGCGATGAAAATTTGATAATAAAAATAAAGCATAGTCAGGATCTCTTAAGTTGACTTCAAAAAGAATGAAGCTTAAGCGATTTCATTTGTAAAAATAGGAGTGAGGCAAGCCAGTTTTCGGCTGCAGATGATTCCTATTTGTACTGTTCCTAAGAATTTCTCATGTTTCAATCAAATCTCAAATGAGCTTGTCCAAGATCAAGTATCTAATTACCAGATCTTCACTATACACTATACAGCCAATAAAATATGTGTCATGAAAATTAATAAACTTTTTTTCAGACTTCCAAGATGGCGACCGTGCCGCAAGAGAAAATCCGTAGAATCACGTCTTCTACCCCCAACAGTCACCTCTCTCCCTTCTACGACGCATCTGGAGCACCCATGAAGCCTGTTGCTAAATTAACTGTGACTCGACAAAGGGTCTACGAGAAACCCTGCGAGGACTACGAAGTCCCAGGAACCTCGACAGCTGCTTATAGCAACGAAGACGACGACGAAAGAAGTAGGTATTCCAAAAGCTCTCTGCCCCTTTAGACCAAGAGAATGTATTTTTTCAGGGCCGTAACCAGGCCTTAGTTTCGGGGAGGGTTTTACCAAACCTATTTCCCGCGAAATCTATAAAGTCAATAAAGTTTGTCATGTTCTATATTCTGTTGATTTTTGTTACGGAAAATGTTAAAAGGGTATTAACATGAAAAATGTAAAAAAAGATGGCTCATCTTTTTAATGAAGAAAAAAAAAATCTGGATAGATGAGTTTACTCGTATTCGAAGGAGTATTTTTGAAATTTCTTTCTTTGCCACTCATAAAATGTGTTAAGTATAGATTTTGGTACTTACAAATTTGAAGAAAATTGCTGTTATTTAGTGGGATTAAAAATTTGAAGGGAAAGGTGTATTGTTAAGAAATTATGCTTGCAACAACTATAATAAAAATAAATACTAACGAATAAACCACTTAATAAAACACTTAATTTTTACAATTATTCAATAATGATGATTTGATTTTTCAAATGTAGTAACAAAGTAAAAAGGAAAATTAAAATAAAATAGCAATTATAATTTTTTCAGTGAGAAACAATGAAAACCATTTTTGCAATAGTTTTGAAAATTTTCGGAGGGGAATTTGAACCCTAAAAACCCACCCCTTAAATACGGCCCTGTATTAAGTAAACCATTGGTGCCCAAATCCGCCCCGCTAAGTTGATCCATGTGGCCGTTGTATTTTTTTATGTTTCAAATCGAAAAGCAAGAAAAATGTGCAAAATGTCACAAATTTGGAGTTAAATATTCATAAATTGAGCTTTTGTCGGATGTCTTTGCATCCCTATGCACACATTTTTTGCATAGAAAAAAGAGTTCTCTTCTCTAACGCCGAAACACGTGCCGCCGAAACATTTGTGCTTTTCTACGTTGTACTTTTGCTTTTATTCAGAAATTGATTTTTAAAACACATGCATTTAATAAAATCAGTATCAAGTAATGGTAACAACTATATTGGTTTGTAATTTTATCTTTCCTGTATCATACCCTAACAGCATAATCTCATCGGCCGATGATCGGCCATTTATCGAAACCCGATGAAATTCTCATCCGCCGATGATCGGATTCGATGAGTTCTCATCGGGAATTGCTCCAATATGTCTCATCGGCCAAGCAGAATCCGAACAGCAAAATCCTATGAGTTTTGCTCGAAATACGATGAGTTTTGGAGCAATTTACTGTCCCGTGCCAATGAATTTAGGATCAATTTTGGATGCTCGGCCTATTTTCATCGGGAAAGTTGATCGGAAGGATATCGCTTTCCGATGAAAAGTAGCTCATCGAAAACCGTGCTCGGATACTGATCGGAACCATGTCATCGTGCGTTACGGGATCAGTTTACGAGGAGTTCGATGATCGGCCGAGCAAAATCCGATGAGTTGATGCTACTTGGGTATTTTTCTATGCTAATTTAGAAAAGAATGAATATTTTGAGCTGCTATTTACGCTTTGGCTTGCGAGAATAAGAGGTGCGGTTTAGGGATGCACCGATAAACAAATTGGCCGATTACCGATTACCGATTAATCGGCTGTTGATAATTGGCCGATTAATCGGCTGAGCCGATTAATGATAAGGATAATTGTTTTTCTACTACCAGTTTTACAATCACTGTTTTTTATCTCTCATACAATTCCAAGTTTAGAAATAGTAAGTAATTTATTTCTGGGAAAAGATTTTTGTCCATTTTCCTAGTTTTCACAAAATAATTTCAATATTTTGTCAAATTTCTTAGAACCAATTTTCATATTAGTGTCAATAATATTATTAACACATTGTTAGTTGTGTTAATTGGAAATAAAAATTTATAAAAGAAGGAGGGGTGGGGGAGTGTGTGGTGAACATTCCAATTTCGGAGTACTTTTAATTCATATATTTTAGTAATCAGTAGCAATTCAATTCAATACTTTTATTCTTTGAAAATTAGAGGTTATCTGAAAGCACTGTGCTAAGGAGAAAACTATCGCCACATGAAAAATGTTGCATCATTGTCCATGTATATTTATTCAAAGTAGGAGAATTCATTTTAGAAAAAACTTTATATCAACTGTGAGGATTATTATTACTGTTAATTATATTATTCATCATAGTTTCCTAGTGAAAGTATACTTTAAAGAATAATATCTGAAAAATATTTTTATGCCGATTAATCGGCCCGATTTTGCCGATTATTAATAATAGGCAAAGTGGCCGATTATGGCCGATTAATCGGTACCGCCGATTATGGCCGATTAATCGGTACCGCCGATTAATCGGTGCATCCCTAGTGCGGTTCTCGGGAAGAAAAAGGTTGGATACCACTTAAGTAAATAATTTCATGTCTTCTGGTATTGAAGCAGCGTACCGTTTTTCTTTGTAAATATCATGTTGATACGTTTGAATCGATAACCTTAGAAGGAAATTTTTGCTTCTCAATGAAAAGAAAACTGCCTCCAATTTGATTGTAACTATGCTAGACAAATGAGTTCGTAACAAGGTAGAAATTGTACTCTTTGGCAGTCGCTACCGGACTATCGGTGTATACTTTTAGTTGCTACAATTGTGTTTTTAACCCATTACTGCCTGACATTTTTTTCCAAAGATATTTTGTATACTGATTACAAATAGTGTTTAATGAACAGGAAAAATGTTTAAAAAATATCATGCGAAAAACAATTGTTTTATTTAAAAAAGAAAAATCGTCCCTAAAAAGGGACGCTAGGCACCAGAGGGTACATACTATTTTTACCATTTTTTTTCTGCCTACGATATATTTAAAAAGACATTTTATAAGAAGAAATAAAAGCAGCAATTAACATAAACTAGGAAGTAGATTCAGAGAACAAGGAAATATTGGTGTTGTTTAGTATGAGAGTCAGCAAAGCATTTGTTGTGCAAACCTACATTGCATTTGCTGCATTTCCGATAAGCTTTTTTACTTCAATGGGCACATCTTACCTGAGTCTTATTTAAAGCAATATAACGACTTTCCCCATAATACCTAACTCAATCCGGTACTCTTGAGCTCAATGCATTCTGTACAGCAGCTTCTAAAATAAAAATGAAGAGCGGCAACCACCATTTTTTAGATTGGATCAAAAACCGGTAATTCCCGATATTTTGATGCATGTGATCTGTTCCCCCATGCAACGATTGTACTGAGCAACCATATTTGATTCATCAATTTCAATTACTTTCTTTTCGCTATTGGACAATCGCTTAGCCTTTACTATAGGATAAACTCCATGAAGATTCGATGCAATAGTTACGACATTGCTATTATTCAACCGAACCAACGTAATATTATTTTACCTGTCATCGACATTTATTCAAAACTTCCTCTCTTTTCTTTTTTGAACAACGTAACTTTAGTTAATGGGCATTTTCAATCCGATTCTTGCATAAAACCTTTCTGAGACAAATTATCAAGTAGGAGCGCAAGAGAAGTAAATAAATTGTCACAGTAGAGATCAAAATTGGCATGCTCAGGGAATTCTGAAATTAAATCTGCAACCACTGCCCCCCCCCTCTTCCCAAACAACAAATGCATATGCAATCCTTGAATTCTTCATCAAGGTGAAGTGCTAAGCTTCTGAAACAGCTTAGGGCTTCTTCAACAGTCAGACTAAACAATAAAAAGCACCTAAATGCATTATGGAAAAGTAATTAAATACAACAAATAATTGGTGTTTTAAAGAATTACATTTTTGAAATAACTTTCTTTCAAAATTTACCTTGAGTATTTTTCGTAATTTCAATAAATAAATAAATAAATAAATGATAAAATATTTTTAAAAATTGAAATTTAATTTATATATTAATTAATTTAATTTAATTAGATTTTTTAAGCTTTAAAAATAACAATTATTATCTATTTTTCAGTCTAAAAACATTTACTAACTTCTTTTGAGATAAATTATAGATTCTAAGCAAGAAATCAGCCACGGTTAAACAATGCAGCCTTTCGTGCCTAGCGTCCCTTTTTAGGGACGTTCTTAAATTGCTATAAAATCCATAAAAAATTTAAAATTTACAAAATTGCAAAAAAAAGGTAAACTAAAACATCGATCAAAGTAGCACATATATCAAGCACAGATAGATTTACTTGTTAATAATTTTAAAAACTTAGCTTTTTGTTCTTGAGATTGTGAACGATGTAATTCTTGATAAAGATCATAATAAAATGGCTACAGAACACACTTTACAATGGTTATGTGCTGCAATCTGTTAATAATGAATTAAAACAATACCAAAGTAATAATTGAACACAATTATTTGGTTGAAATGTTCATTTTTGGAAAATTGAGGCACACTTTTTGAACCGTCCCTAAAAAGGGACGCTAGGCATTAATGGGTTAAATTAGTAAATGAGCTTTTTTATATTTAGTGTTTCAGGATAAGACACAAGAGTTTTTACATAAAATAAAAATATTTTTTTTTAGGTAAAACGAGATCATTGTTAGGTATTTTAAAGCAAGTTTTCATTTACGTCTTGCCATGTTTTGCGATTTCAACCTGTACATGAAATTAACTCTGAGTATGAAATTGGCTTACAGTGTGTTTGCTGTTGCACAAATTTAAAAATCTCTACTAATAATAAAGCTGAAAGTTTGTCTTTCTTTCCTTCTGTCTGTCTGTCTGTCTGTCTGTTTCGCGCGTAGCGCCAAAACCGTTCGGTCGATTTTCATGCCACTTGGTACAAAATTAGTTTGTAGCATGTAGTTTTGCACCTCGAAGCGATTTTTCAAAAATTCCATTTCGTTCTTTTTCTATTCGATTTCTTAGCCGAAATTCGATACAATAGGGAAGAAATATTTCATACACATTTTCAAGTCTTATGTCATTCGAAAGCTTGAAATTTTCTGCACAAAATGAAGTTTTTTCGAAGTTTCTACGATCATCAGGAGAGCTGTAACAATTGTTTTTAGAATCCCGGAATTCAAGGCTTACCTTCAGTAAAGCAAGCCAAACGATTCTAAAATGGTTCAGCTCGAGAATAAAATTTGTTTGAAAAGAGAGATGAAATGAATTATTTTATCAACGGAAATCAACTTTTCATGTTGTTACCATGGTTACGTGTTCATACCTATTTTTGTTTCGTTCTTTTTCCAGCGTTGCCAGACGTAGTATTTTTGATACTACGGTAATATTTTTTCGGCCCAAATAAGGAGCGTAGTATTTTTCCGGCAACCCTGTTTCCAATATACTAATGACTTAATTAAAAGATTTGGCGGATTTTTTTTTTTTTTCATTTTCATAGATTTCGCATTTCAGCAACATTGATTTTGGCAACGTTTGGAAACAGTAGTATTTTGTAATATTTTTTTTAGAGGAGGCGTAGTATTTTTTTGTTTCAATTCTCTGGCAACCCTGTCTTTTTCCCGGTGAAAATGCTTTGGGACCTTACTTGGCGCGTTTTTGCGTGTCTCGCGGAAGTGAAAGCTCCGAGAGAAACTACGCAAAATAGCCAGGGTTACCACGCTTGGCGCGCCTATCGCCCATTTAGCGAGAAAAGGGTACCTAAAGCACAGATTAACCAAATATCGTATCAATTGCGTTATTGCATCGTTCTTTTTAAAGTGTTTCATTTCGGAAAATGTATTGTTTTGTTTTTAAAGCTAGGAAAGAAAACTTTCTTCTTCTTTTAAACTTTGGTAAGATTTCTGTTGGTTTCTGTGAGCAACAAAATTGTTCTTATTTTCTCTTTTAGCTTATTTTTGTGCATCTCCCCTTGGGGTTGCATTCGAATGTTCCAAGGGGTGTTTTACCCCTTTTATGGAGTAAATCAGTGTTCATTTCAATGCAGACAAAAGTGATATGAATTGGCGCGACCACTTGGCAATATATCGCCAAGCTTTTGGTCGTCAAGTATTTGCTGCCAATTTGGCGACATATCGCCAAGTTAGCGAAAAAAATTGTTTTCTTTTTTTTATTTGGACTCAATTTGGCGCTATTGGCGATATTTTGCGAAAAATCCACTGAATGATGTTAAAATCGGCGATATTTAGGAGATTAATCATTGTAAAACATTTTTTTTTGCATTGTTTCGTGGCAAACTAGGGATATAAATGTTTGAACTGTTATCTTGCTCACTCCAAGCACTATTTTACCACTTAAGGCATCTTCTAAGAAATTTACACGTAAAATTAAGTAGCGTGGGGTCCATACCAGATTTTTATATCATACTTTGAAGGAATTATAGTTGAATTACAACTAAAATAGAGCATTTTTTCTGCTATATCAATTATTTTACAAATGAACTTTTAATTTTATACCACGGGCAAAGCCGTGCGGGTACCGCTAGTGATGAATAAAACCAAGATTATTATTTAAAAAAAAACTGCATGCTGAAATTGTTATTAAAACTATTTGGACAAAACATAAGCAAAATGTTTACAGATGAACTAGTTCAAAAAATACTTGGGTGTTCGCAGAAACGCAAAGTTTTATATATATTTCTGAATTTTTAAGTAGGAGTACATACGTATACGTTCGTTAATATTCAATGTGTTACGCATTTTTACACCGTAAAGCATTAAAGCATAGCAGAAAAATTTTCAGCGAAAAAAGTCCTTGACATTTATTTATTAGTCATTTTACCGTCATTACTTGAATCTAAATTTAAATGGAGTAATATTTAGTTTTCATATAATGGCTTGCATGCGTGTAGGATTTGTTATGACATTCCATATGTGTTCTTACCTTTCTACTAACAATCGTTTATTTCTATTTTTTGATCATGCAGCTCGTGCTAGGCCTTACAATGGTAAGTATTAATAAAATATTCTATACAACTATTTACATAACAGACAGTTCTTCGTTCTGTAAAAATTACTCGCCAATTAATAAAAAATGGCAGATAATTTATTAATATGAATGTCAAGAGTAAACACTTAAGTTATTTGTTTTCTGGCTTCCCAATACTTTTGGAGAATGCAATTAAAAACTTCAAGTGCAATGCATGTATAATGCCAATCATTCACTGAGAGTCCAGAATTGCATTGACTGCAAGTCTCAGCTCTTCAGTCGTATTTTTAAAAGATGGACATTTAGGCCCAAAAAAGAAGAAAAAAGAAAATGGCAAAATAATTGGCTACAATCAGAAAAATTGAAATAACAGGGGAAACTTGGCTGAAAATTCAGAATAGCTTTATATATTTGTAATATTGCTTGATTGTGATTAATTGTTACTTTTGAAAATGCCTTAATGTAAAATGCACTTCATTTTAAGGTATAGTACTTCGCACATAAAACAAAAAATTAGCGTTTTTTGTTACATTCGAATTGCTCAAACATTATTTTAACCCTGTTCAACCCACATCAGTACGTTTTCTTGACATGTTTCAGTGGAATGCCGTGTCAGTGATTGGACGGATTTTCAACCTTGCAGTGTGACCTGTGGTCAAGGCTTCAAGATGCGTTCGCGACAGTATTTCAATAAACAAAAAGCAGAAATGGCTGGTTGCACAGTTCAGCTTGTTGATAAAGAAATTTGCAATTCACATTGCGTTGGGTATGTATATAGTTTTCAAAAATATAATTCGATCATTGTAAGTATAACGTTTGCGAAAGACAATTCGATTAATCAAAGCAATAAAAATAGTCTAATGAATTCAAAATAATTTTTCCTGATAAAGAATAAAACAGAGATTATTGTTATTTTCGCATAGTTGCCTCTCGATCTTAAGGTACTAGTAATGGAGAAACATGAGATAAGATACGAGGCCAATTCTTTTCGCTATTGCAGAAGCAGGTCAACTCTATGGGCCCCACATTGACGTAAAGCAGAAAAATAAAGCAGAAACGTAAAATGGATTACATAGTGTTCCTATGGAAAGTACCCATATTTTCGGTTTCTGCCTTCAGCTTCGGTCGCGTTTTACGCTGATGTGGAGCAGGACCCTATCTCTCTTCTATCTCTTTCTTCACCTCTATTTCAGCAAATGGAACTGAAGGGATTGGGAGATGAAGAGTATAAGTGACAAAACCGAAATTGCAAGTAATTAAAAGTTCAAATTTTTATTGTTGAAGCTTTTTTGTTTTTTGATTTTGTCGTTAGTGAGCGTATGAAGTTGATCTAACATCTACTTTTTTGGTATATCAAGTTTTATTTGCTTACCAGTATTCATTGCTTACCATTGTACAGAGTATTTTTTAAAAATGTAACATACCCCCTTTATTCTCCAAACTCTTCAATTATTTAACTTTTCGTTCATCGGAATTCAAGTCATCTCAGACAAACAAAACAAAATTATAAAAAATATTTTGCATTTTTCAGCTGAAAATTGGTATGTGTTTTTTGATTTTCTTTTGATATTGTATATGAGTAAGAACATTTTCGTGGGAAATAATTACATGATAATTCATAATAACTGTTATTCTAAGAGTATAAATCCCTTAGGAGCTAACAAATGTTTAAGATATTTGTGCATTTCCATAGAAACTAAGATTTTTTTTTTCTTTTTATCAACAGGGATGTCAGTTGCCGCACAACAGAATGGGGTGAGTGGTCGGAATGCAGCGTCACTTGTGGCAAAGGTCTCAGGACTAGGAGTCGAAAATACTTGGACAATCGGGCAAGAAAAACATGTGCGCTAGAGCTCATGGAAAAGGAAACCTGTATTGGTATCAAACCTATTTGCGACGTGGAAGAGAAACTGGTAAGATTCTAAATACAAATTCAAATTAATTAATTGTTTTATTATTATTGCCTTTTTATTAAAATTGAGCGAAATTAAAAGATCTTCAGTTAATATGAACTGTCTAGTTCATCAAAGATATTCGAGATTGTGAAGATAATAACTCAGGATTGGTATCTTCGATTTAAAGTACATGAAATAAGAATAAAAGGGTCAAAAACTAGAATTCATTTCTGACTTCTTAAACTTTTCGCAATCAAGAATTGCTACCAAGTGACTTTTCCGTATTTCTAAAAGCTGTAATTTTGCATTAATTTTAATTTACGTTTGCAGATTTTTATTCATTATCCGGTTAAACACTTACCAATTCATGAATTCATATGAGCTTTTGAATATTTTTTGCAGCAGTTTATTTTATGCAAGTTCTTTTGCTCGCGTAAACTGTATTTTTTGGAAAAAAGAGAAAGAGACAGGAATAAGTCAGTTTTAAATAAGGCTCGTGCTTTTGGCATAAATGAGTGATGTACGATATTTACTCTCAGAGATGTTTTTACACTTACATTCTGCCCAGGAATATTAACCCTAGCAGCATAATCTCATCAGTCGATGATCGGCCATTCATCGAAACTCCATGAAATTCTCATCCGCCGATGATCGGATTCGATGAGTTCTCATCGGGAATTGCCCCATTATGTCTCATCGGCCAAACAGAATATGAGCAGCGAAATCCGATGAGTTTTGCTCGAAATACGATGAGATTTAGAGCAATTTACGAGCAGTGCAGTCCCGTGCCGATGAATTTAGAAAAAAAGTTGATCGGAAGGATATCGTTTTCCGATGAAAAGTAGCTCATCGAAAACCGTGCTCGGATACTGATCGGAACGATGTCATCGTGCGTTACGGGATCAGTTTACGAGGAGTTCGATGATCGGCCGAGCAAAATCCGATGAGTTGATGTTACTTGAGAAATTTCCTTGTACATAAATCTTACGTTCAACTGAACTAAATAGCCAACACCACACACATGGAATTCGCTCACACATTTTAATTCCTCTCTATCTTTCATATACATTCTGGGCTGCTGCGCCCTCTATCAAAATAAAAGTTCTTTGAACTAATTAACATAAAATAAGCTGAAACTATCAGCAACAAATGACTCCGGAATAAATTAAGATATTTCCTTGAACCTTGGATATGCTGTTAGATCAAAAATTTCACAAACTGCTTGGGGGAAAAGATGTCCTTGCTAAAAGTATACTTTTTGGTGTCAGTGGTCTTGGAGATTAAGTGTATATTCTTGCGATAAAGATAAAGTTGGCTAATTTTTCCAAATCTTGAAAATTCTTCTCAGAATTAAAAAAAAAGGAATGGAAAAAAGGGGAATGAATTTGAACTTAGAAAAATCGAGGTTGTTTTATTATTTTTGTGTTAGATACCGTGAATAAGGGTAACTTCGACCTTATGGGGTTACTTGAGCCCATCACAGTAAAATGATAAAATCTGCGTTTGGTACTAGAGTTAGAGACTGCAGAGTGCTTCTATCTAGCGGAGAAACGAGGAATTTAGTGCAAGTCTTTAACTAATAAGTACCAAACCCAGATTTTATCATTTTACTGTAATGGGTTCAAGTAACCCCCTAGGATCCAAGTAACCCTTATTCACGGTATTCGAAAAAATTAGAAATGGTGACCTGACTTTTAACAACCAATCACAAACTGAAGGCTGACGTCAAAGACTTTTAAAAAGTGGGACATCTGGATCTCGTTAGAGAAAAACCAATAAGAAATCTTGATTTCATAAAAAGTAACATTTTTTAAAACAAGTTTCTTCATCTCTTTTCTTAGGTATTAGCACCCAATAAAACATTGTTTTAAGAAAATGTCCTAGCACTGAAGAAATAGTTGGTAAAAAAAAACAATACAAAAGTAAAGCAAATGTGAAAAGGCAATTCTTTGAAAATGAAGAATAGGTGCTTAGACTGTATAGAAGAGTGCAATAATTGGATGAATTTTTCACCTATCAACAAGCTTGAAACACGTTTGAATCAAATTCATATTTTCAAAGGAACCAAAGATTTATGTAATTGCTGAATTTAATTGAAAGATACAATATATTTTACTTCTAGAATTTAATTAAAAATGTATACAAAACATAGAAATTTTGTTCTTTAAATAAGTTTTTAGATGGTTTTAAAAAATGCAGTAAGAAACAATAAAATTGCACAGAAAACGAAGCTTAAGTGCAAAGACATTCCCCCTCTCGCATCCTTTCAGATTTCTCCGTTGGAGGAGAGGTTTTTTTCCTTTTCTCAAAGGAGTTGCTTATATACTAAACAGCAACTTAAGTTGACACTGAACGTTACTGCGGGCGCAGCCAATAAAAGCTCACAAGCAGTTAGCAATCTCCTCTCATTCGCCAAGTAGGCTGTGACGTTTTATCTAGCTCGTTTTTCATAGGCTAACGTCACGCTGACGTCACGATGTTTTTGTCAAGAAACCTTGCAGTGTAGTAGAATTTTTTACATTATAAACTTTGAACGTTTGGGGCTAATTTCACGGTAAGAAAATGGTCTCGTCAAAATGTGTTACATACTAAATAAATTTTAAAATTTTAGTATCGTTAAGTTATTTTTCAGCCAGGAAAGAAAAGCATGAAGAAAAAACCGGAAGAAGAAACAAACCGGAAGCAGAACGAGCAAGCTGCAGCAGAACCAGTATATACATTTCAAAACACATAATTAGTGCTAACTACCAGCATCACTAACATTCTGATAACTACCTGTAGTTAATTTAATACAAAAACAATAATAATAGTAATAAATAATAATAATAATCGGTGCATGAATTGTAATCTTAAAGAAATTAATGCATGAGTATGTGTAATTTTCGACTAATTGCTATTTTGAAACGATTATTGTTTACTTGGGTAAAGTTCGTCACCTACGAATATCCAATCAAAAACATTTAGAAACATATTTTAAAAGATACGTTTCTATATCCCCCCCCCCCTCCACTGCCGTGGGTATTCAAATGTACACTAGGGTGGAGCGAAAAACAAAAATTTTGGAATTTTATTCTGTAATACCCGGCAAAAGCTGTGCATGCGTAAGTACAATACACATGTAAAATATTATCAAGTTTGAACAACTCCTTTAGGGTCCTACCAGGGCTTGAATTTCTCTAAAAATACGAAAAAATGTCAATTTTCCAAAATTTTTTGGAAAATATAAATAATCACCATTTTTGTTCAAATACCATTAAAATGCTTCCTTTTAACACTCTTTTCATGCATCTTCAAAATTATTTACATTCTATACAGTATTAAGTTCGTACATAAACCGTAAAGTTCCGTGAAATTAACCAAAAATTGACTTTTTTTACCATTTTTTGCACATAGCAACAATTTTTCTTTTGTAATCCAGATACTATTTTTTTGAAATGAATGGGCAAAATACAGCTTTTAGTTGTAAATGCAATTATATTTCGTTACATTAACAGCCCAGAACGCACCACAAGGAAGTAGCTGCATTTCCGGGTGTCATTCAGCATTTCCCATCCACCCAGCCACGTTGTTTACATATTTTCAGCACATTTATACGGATGCAATTTCTTTCTGATGTTAAACAGGTTTCTCCTTTTGAGTCAAAGTTTGAAGTTAGACTTATGACTCAGTTTTGGCATTGATAATTGCGAGCATAAAGTTTTTCATTTAAATTCATATCTTGTCTTTTCCTTCAATAGCAATCTGCCGTCTCACTAACCAGTTTTGAACCCTTAAAACAGTCGGAGTGTAGAAGAGGTATACTTATTGAATCACTGATAAAGTGCAACTTGTTTTTCAAAGGTTAACATTAATGTTGCAAGAACTCGGTGGAAGATATCGAAGCTTTAAAAACGGATTTAAAGAACGAGTAAAAGTACTTGAAGAACATTGTCAATGTAACACAGAAAGAAAAAAGTGACCTTGATCTCACTATCAAAAATCGGAGACTTTTCAGTCATTAGCGTTCGTAAATTTGAGCTAACAGAGTTATGAATCTGTTAATTTTCAAGATGAATTGCTAATGAGATGAAGATACTCGTCAGTTACATCTTTAAATAATGTAATGATTCCAGAAAATAGAAATTAAAAAAAAAGAAAGAAAATTTCCGTGAAACATGGAATTGTATGTATAATGGAAGTTATGCAATCTATAATTCATTTAATTGATGATCTTCTCTTCTTCGTGGATCCGCTGATTCGAACAAATGCCTGCTTTGTTAATTTTGAGAACTTGTAATTGGCCATGGAAGTGTACGATAGTCAAACTGTAAAGGAGTTGGGTTACAGAAAGGCATACAACATAAGGAAACACTTTGATAACTAAATGAGAACTTTTATGACTAATATTAAGTTTTGAAAGTTCAAACTATGAGATTTTTTAAATTGACATCATCGATGGGAGGGAAGTAAACACGCTTTGACCAGTCAATTTATTCTTATAGTTTTAAACTTTTATTGAATGTGTAATTTTTAATATGATTACAGCTCCATGTTTCACGGAAATTTTCTTTCTTTTTTTAAAATTTCTAATTTCTTGAACTATACAGCAGCGTATTTTTTAATGATATAACTGACGAGTATCTTTATCTCATTAGAAACTTCGCTTGAAAAACAACAGCTTCATAACTCGGTTAGCTCGAATAAATGAAAGCTAATGACTGAAAGGTCTCCAATTTTTGATAGTGAGATCAGGGTCACTTTTTTCTTTCTGTATTACATTGACAATGTCCATCAAGTACTTTTATCCGCTTTTAAAGCTTTCGTATCTTCCACCGAGCTCTTGCAACGTTAATAAGACCACGTTTCAAAAACAAGTTGTACTTTGTCAGTGATTCAATAAGTATATCTCTTCTACACTCCGACTGTTTTAAGGTTTCAAAACTGGTTAGTGAGACGGCAGATTGCTATTGAAGGAAAAGACAAGATATGAATTTAAATGAAAAACTTTATGCTCGCAATTATCAATGCCAAAACTGAGTCATAAGTCTAACTTCAAACTTTGATTCAAAAGGAGAAACCTGTTTAACATCAGAAAGAAATTGCATCCGTATAAATGTGCTGAAAATATGTAAACAACGTGGCTGGGTGGATGGGAAATGCTGAATGACACCCGGAAATGCAGCTACTTCCTTGTGGTGCGTTCTGGGCTGTTAATGTAACGAAATATAATTGCGTTTACAACTAAAAGCTGTATTTTGCCCATTCATTTCAAAAAAATAGTATCTGGATTACAAAAGAAGAATTGTTGCTATGTGCAAAAAATGGTAAAAAAAAGTCAATTTTTGGGTAATTTCACAGAACTTTACGGTTTATGTACGAACTTAATACTGAATAGAATGTAAATAATTTTAAAGATGCATGAAAAGAGTGTTAAAAGGAAGCATTTTAATGGTATAAGAACAAAAATGGTAGTTATTTATACTTTCCAAAAAATTTTAGAAAATTGATATTTTTTCGTATTTTTAGAGAAATTGAAGCCCTGGTAGGACCCTAAAGGAGCTGTTCAAACTTGATAATATTTTACATGTGTATTGTACCTATGCATGCACAGCTTTTGCCGGGTATTACAGAATAAAATTTCAAAATTTTTGTTTTTCGCTCCACCCTAATACACCCCTTTGACTGGTTTGAGACTATTTCGTAGGGTAGTTTAATATTATGAAATACTGGTTACTAATTACGAAAATAAACCAGGGTTAGAGATAAATTACACAAGCATATAAATTTCGACATTTCATCTATGCTTTGTTAATATTTATTAGTTACGTAAAGAAAACTTTTGGTTAGTTGGTTCGATATATTATATTGGCACAAGAGCCTTGAAAGCTAATAATGCGGCAAACAATATTATAGAACATTGTTTTATAAGAAATAAACATTTGAACAATATTTTTTTAGTTTTTTTTTTTTTTTTTTTAATTTTTAAGCTTCTTGTAAAATTTTCACAAGCTATTCAGACATTAGTTTTACACACACACACACAATTCAGCGTTACGAATCACAAAGTAACTACAGTCGACATTCGTTATAACGACCACACGTTATAGAGACCATCCTAATATAACGACCGATAAGAAAACACCCAACTGTATCCCAATATACTCTATGTTCTACCTCTTATAGCGACCACTCGTTATAAAGACCGTTTTCTGTAGGACGGAGACGGTCGTTATATCGAGCGTCGACTGAATATCAAATAATACTTCACAGTTACTCATTTTTAGACTCTTTCGATTATCTACGATTAAATTATTTTTTATTATGACATAAAATAAAAATGCAGGGACACCGGAATTTCGTCTAAAAACCGGGTTGTATAACCCGGGAAAACTGGGACGTCTGGCTAGCGTATATACACAGTATATACTTGAAGAATCACAGATTGGTGTACGTCGAAGTTCTTCAGCAGCGTTTAAAAGCGTGAACACCTTTAGACCATCTACTAATTTAACCTAATTTAATTTTAGTGAAAAAAAAAAAAAAAAACTTTAAAGACTTCAGCATTTAGCAGATAAAATATTATTCAGTATATTAGTTTAGAAAACAGAATATTGTGAGTAGCTTTTATTCAACACACTGTATATAACACAATCAGTGTTCGTGAAAAGTAATTTCTTAATTCAAAAACTCTTACCGCAAATTCAAAGCTTTGATGCTTCCAAATGTTCCCGGTGAAGTGAAATAGTCCTTTGATCTTCATTCTAGTGGAAGTATCTATCTCAAGTAGACATTGGCAAACAGATAAAGAAACATTTCTAAGCAAAATTTGTTACTTCATTTTCAGTACTTCGGAATTTACTATATTCATTCAAGCAAATAAGATCTATTTCTTTACTTTTTATAGAAAATGATCTTTAATTACAGAATTCCGAAAAACTAAATTTTTTCGTCGTTGCCAGTACAAAAAATTATAGATAGCGCAAACGATAAATTAATTAAATGATACAATAATCAATAAATAGATAACTAATAAATGTAAAGCACAGTAGACAATAAATTTACAAATAGCAAAATCAAAGTTAAATAATTGGGATTTGAATACAAATGTTAGATAGAAAACGATATAAAAGGGTTAAAATGCAAACACAAAATAAACATTGCAATAGCATTCAATTCACAAAATAAGTACTGCAAATCTGCCGTAGTTGAGTAAACATACTGCCATTAATTAAAAAACGTTACTCACTTCACTTCCGTTCTTATGAGCGTTTTCAACACTTACATTACAAACATCGATAAGTTCGGTGCGTCAAAAAATGTTTGACATAGATACGAGGCGCGTTCAAAAAGTAAGGGCCGTTTGGTCACAGAAAAAACTATACTCATAAGAAAAAAAATTAATTTTATATTTAGTTAGGTACAAACTTACTTTAATTCTCTACATAATCGCCGTTCACTTCTAAGCATTTTTTGTACCGCTGCATCATTTCATTTCACACTCCAGGGTCCCCCGTACCTACCACAGCTTCGTAGTTTAACCGGGGATAGGGCCTTGAATAGCGCTCTGTTCTTAATTTTGAACCAGAACCTAGGGTCGAGCAAACCCTAGAACCAGCACCCCCAGAGGTATCGTTTCACTTGGAGGACTTTGTGACCACGACATTTTTAACGCCTCCCAGCCACCATTAATCAAGACGGTGGATCTTTGATCGGCTGGGATCTAACCCGGGTCCCTCCGGACACGAGTCCGATGCCTTACCGATCAGGCCACCACGGCCCTTACCGCTGCATCAGCTTCTTTAACCCCTCTGCGTAGAAACTTGCCGCCTGAGAGTTGAATCAGTTGACAAGCGTTTTTGAGTCCCTCTTTGGTTTCAAAACGTTGTCTACCTAGCCGCTGTTTAAAATGTAAGAGGAAGTAGTCGCTAGGTGCAAGATCGGGACTGTACGGTGGGTGGTCAAAAAGTTCTCTATGAAAATCTTAAATTTTCTCTTTGGTTTTAGCAGCAGTGTGAGGATGCCCGTTATCGGGGAGGAAGATTATGCCTGATGACAATTCCCCACGGCGTTTTTTTTGGATCGCACGCCTTAATTTGTCGACGAATCACAGAATGCAATTCACAGTTGGCGGGATCAACGATTTCCGTGGCCATTGTTCTTTGGTTTCACGGATAACAATACGACTTCAGAAATGAAATAAATGACGCTTTAGTTTCACAATGAGTCAGTTAATGGCCCAGCAGTAGTAAAACTGTGCTTCAAAGCGCCATTATTTAAATACAAGCAAACGGCCCTTACTTTTTGAACGCGCCTCGTATATCATTTGTTACGATCACACAAAACTCGTCATTTGACCTGCATCTGATATTATTCTCGGATTTCCTAGAAACTAAATCTGGGGCCCCGGTTGCGCTGTTTTGTTGCGCGTCATTCTTGTGATCCTGGGATGGCGGGCTCGATTCCAGCCCTCGCTCTGATTGTAATTTCCTTCTACGAGAGCGTAAATTCTGTCCTATCTATGTATCTGTTTTGAACCATAAATCTTAATACGTGTGATAAACACAACGTCAGCGAAAAAACAGCGAATTTTAACATATTCCGTGTCTTGTTAAAATAAAACCAATCCACCGCTATATCTCCCATATTTTCATTAAATTATTTTCTTCCTAGAATGATCCCAAGTGTGCTGTGACTCACTGGTCAGAATGGTCCCCTTGTACTGTGACTTGTGGCAAAGGGCTGAAAGTGCGTACTAGGCTGTACCTAAGTCCTGCAGCTCTAAGCATGTGCAATGTCGAACTGATGCAGAAAGCACCATGCACGGCTGACAAACCGGACTGCACTGTCAACCTCACTGAAGCCAAAAGTAAGTAAAATTATACATGAATGAGGATCTAAACCTAAAATAAGGCTGTTTGTGTTAAGGAGAACGGAGAAAAATGTCGTGTTATTATTATTTATTAATTTATTTTTAATTTTCGAGCAATTTCCAATTCTTATATATTTTCTGTTTGGAACTTAATTGCCGGTTAGTTCCTTTTAAAACTGGCAGTCTGACAATGTGGCACGTTCACTAGCCTTTGCTCCTCCACCATGCAGGACAATGGCGCGGTACTGGCGGTAGATGGCGCCATCTATTGCGTTGCTAGGTAACCAACGTGGCGTACGGATGTGTGTCCCTGTCGGGGTTTTTTTGCGGTTTTTTGTGATAGTAATCCAGTACTTTATCCACTAAGCCAAAATAATTTTTCGGCTAGGGGGCAAAGTTGGGTTTTGGTGCTTTCGGACGTACGTCCCACACTTATCAAAATTCGTCATTGCAAAAAAAAAATAGTTTGAGTTCAAGATGTCAAAATTCTAATTATTATTATTTATTATTATTATTATTTTTTTTATGGAATAAATTTTATCATGCCTTTTTTCTAATCAATGACTAAGGGACGTTTTTGATAAGGCCCATCTAATATGAAAATTTTCAGTTCTCGGTTTACTGGTCAATGATCAATCCAATGTTCTTGGTGTGATACTTTTACTTGTATGTTTGCAATTTATTCTTGGAGGCATACACTTTGACTTTTGTATTATATATTTGTATATTAGGAACCACATTAAGATATATATAAGACATTTGAAAAATGCTATCTTAATTTCAAACTGAATATTATTATAATGAGATTCGAAATAGAAATGAAATTTTAAGTTAATTAAAGTTTTTGATGAATATCATTACAAAGAACTTTGAACTAGTTTTTTTGCAATCACAGTACCGCAGACAGTATTAATCCTTCTGGGAAAGGGAGCTGGTTATAAAAGTCCGTATTAATATTGGGAATATAAGTGTTAAAATCAACTCTCCCTTTGCTGCTCCCCCCTCCCCCGGACTTAGATACTTTTTTTTCGTTCAGTAATATTTCACGTAAATCTCGAACAATTTATAAGAAACCTTTTAAAAACGAACGTGATGAACAAATATTTGAATAGTGAAATGTAACTTGTACTTAGCTCAGCGATACTTTACTTCATATTACTTTTGCTTGAAAAACTTCTTAAGAACTGCACTTACTTTTTAAAAATACACGAAGCCATAAAAACTTTTAAACTAATAAATGCATAGAAAAAATATTTTCCTGTCCTGCATTAAAGTGCTAAAGATATCATTTACTAGGTCTAGAAACATCGACATTTTTTTTTCCTTTTTACACCCTTTCGAAATGTATTAAAGCACAGAAAATATCAAGTTTACAATCGTCTTGAAGCATTTTTTTTAACTCTGCTCCTTTCAAGTTTAAACAAGCTACGAAAATATTTGTAAATGTCGTTTGTCATAACATTGTAAAAGCGGTTTGAAACTACGAAGATGGCTTCAAAAACCTAGTAATTTCAGCTTGTAGCAGTGTTACGAAAACTATTTTCTTTGTTCTTCTTATTAGCTTTAATATATTAATCCAAATACATAATTTAAGGGGCTAAAACTTAAGTCAATATTACACTGACGAACTAGTAAGACTAAAAGTAATATTCAGAAGGCATTTAAGCCAAAATAAAACTTTTAGAATAGAGAGGCAAAACACAGTTTGCTAATAGTGACAAATAATAAATGTGACATCAAATATTTTGAAATAGCTGACTTCAGTTTTTTTTCCTTTTATTTCGTTTTGATTTGTGTGTTGTTTTTTTCTGATATTTTGGAGAATATGAGACATATGAGTCCCCAAAGTTAAAAATTTATTTTATAAATAATTGAGTACAAAAATTTATGAACTAAATTTACTCAACGTTATTGAGACATAAGAATATTAAGATTAGCAGAAAACAAGAAGTTCTGTCAAGAACTAAACGAGCCTACTTTCCCGTACATTGACATCGACATTCTCGCATCTGATCATTATTCTCTTGATTATCTGAGACTGAAAATTATGTCAAACATACCTTTTTAGCACTTAGAGCTGATTTCGAAAAGCAAAATATACCCTCTCATCAGATGAAATAGACACGTAAAAAGTAATTAACGAATAAATAAAGTTTTGTCGCACCTTTTAAAAAGTGTAACTGTTACAGTTCCTCCGTAGAAAAAATCCTCCATCGTTTTCAAAAAAAAAAAATAATAATAATAATAATAATAATAATAGTAATAATAAAATAAATAAATAAATAAATAAATAAAAGTACAAAGAGCATCAAAACACATTTCATCAAAGAAAGAAAAAAAAAAACTCGTCCGTTAATAAAATGTCTCGAATTTCACTTTTAATCCGTTGCCAGTTGTTAAATATAAATAAAGAATAAAATGTTCTCGTGAATGAAAATTTTTTGTTACAAAAAAAATCGTCTGCCAAAAAAATAATAATAAATAAAATAAAACAAATGAATAAATAAACAAAAAATCGTCTGCACAGTCAGTCATTTTTTTCTGAGACTGTATTTCCGCCATGTTTGCGGAGTCGGAGTCGGAATCAGAGTCCTCACAGAAGATTACTCAGAAAAGTACTTTACAAACATTATTTATCAAAACCATTTTCTTACAAAGTTAGTTTGAAGGAAATCCGACTTTAAGTTCAGGATCAACATTCAACTTAAATTCCCCGTAGACGCTAATGTTAATTTTTTTTCTGAACGGTTCAATCTTGAACGAAAAATGGTTCAAATCAAAAAGCGAAATATGGGAATGTATGGGAAAGCCTCTCCGAGATCTTTCAAACAAAAAAAAGTTTATTCCATTCGGACGGTTCACTCAAAAGTTATTAGGTGGAGAAAGGTTGCTTAAACGGTTCAATGTTGAACCAAAAATGTTCAAATTGAAAATTTAAATACGGTAATAAAGTATCCTTGCCGAGATGCTTCGAACGAAAAAAAGTTTGTTTAAATCGGACTGTTGATTCAAAAGTTATTAGGGGTGACAGCTTGTTTGAACGGTTCAATGTTGAACGAAAAATTGTTCAAATCGAAAATGTAGATACGGGAATGAAGTATCCTTGAAAAGATTTTTCGAATAAAAAAAAGTTTGTTCAAATCGGACTGTTCACTCAAAAGTTAGCATCGCGGGACAGGTTGTTTGAACGGTTCAAAGTTGAACCAAAAATTGTTCAAATCGAAAAATCAAATATGGGAATGAACTGTACTCGCCGAGATCTTTCGAACAAAAAAAAGTTTGTCCAAATCGGAATGTTCATTCAAAAGTTATTAGGGGGGGACAGACAGACCGACCGACCGACAGACCGACCGACCGACAGACCGACCGACCGACCGACAGACCGACCGACCGACCGACGGACCGACCGACACACAAATTCCCCATCTCAGTACCCTACTTTCAAATTTTTAATTTTTCGATATTCATTTTACCTTTTTATTTTTTTAACTTGGCGATATTTTTTGGACTTGGCGATATGTTTTAGATGCATTGAGCTACTTTTAATACTTTTTTCGTCTTTCTTTTAATTTTAACGGGAAAGTAGGCTAAAAAGGGCCAAAAAATAGAGGATTTTTTTTTTTTTTTTTGAAAACATTGCAAGTTTCTGTATTCTACCAGAAAACTTATGTTTCTCACAGCTATCGTCCAGTTTTATAGAAATTCGGAAGATGCTTCACAAAAATGTTGGTGATACTCATTACAAAATAAAAAGAAGTACATATTTTATTGATTTTGATTTAAGTTTTGTGAGAAAATTGATGGAATGTGCTGAAATTATAGTTCCTTCATGCATTGTTAATATTAATATAAAGCAATGGAAAGTTGAGAAAAAGTGAAAATACATTTTTGATGAATATCAACCAAAAAACCCAGTTGTTTTTCATTATTGCAGTAGCACATCCAGACGTTACGCTCTGGGGGAGGGGGTTAGTCTTTACTCCCCCAATCATCACATGCGTAAATCTAACTCATTAGAACTGGCATTATATGATAAAATTTAATTCAGGGTTCCTAGAAGGTGTGATTACCCCCTCCTTAAGCCCCTACACAATGATGCTTTTTTTTTTATTCGGAAGATATTTCGCGTAAGTCTCGAACAATTTAAGAAACCTTTTTAAAAAACGAAAATGATGAAAAATTTTTGTTAAGGTTTGGTAGGTTGGTTAAAATTTCATAGTGGACTGTAGATACAAAATAAATGTTCTCTTCACTTAAGTAGATAAAATCAAACTCTTGACTTTTTATAAAAACAAACTTTTAATTACATATTTAAGTAAAATGTAAAATAATATTCTCCACCAACAATCGGCGAGAAAAAACAACGCTCCTTCCATCAAAATATTTAAACTGTCTTTCCGTTTTTTGTTGCCATTACAAAAAACAATTGATAGCGCAGACGATAAATGAATCAAATAACACAAAGAAATATTACAAATCAATTGATAGCGCAGACGATAAATGAATCAAATAACGCAAAGAAATATTACAAAACAATTGATAGCGCAGACGATAAATGAATCAAATAACACAAAGAAATATGACAAAACAATTGATAGCGCAGACGATAAATTAATCACCCAAAGAAATATGAACATCGCAGAAGATTTATAAATTCGCAACAAATTTTTGAATAGTAGCTTGTATTTAACTCAGCGATATTTTGCTTCATATTACTTTAGCTTGCAAAACTTCTTAAGAAATGAGTTACCTTTTAAAAATATTCGAAGCCATAAAAAGCTTTGAGCTCGATAAATGCATAGAAAAAAAATATTTTTCAATCCTGCCTTATAGAGTGCTAAAGAGAGCATTTACAAGAATAAGAAACACCGATTCAGTTTCTTAAAAACAGTCTTTAGAAATGCATTAAAGCAGTGAAAAATATAAATTTTTCAATCGTCTTAAAGCATTTTTAAAACTCCGTTCTTTTCAAATTTTACATTCTACGAAAATATTTTATGATGTCTTTTGTCGCCACATTGTGCAAGGTGTTTGAAGATAAAATGGATTATAAAATCTTGCAATTTCATCTCAGTTTATCGCAATGTTGCAATTTTTTTTCTACTGCCAGTTAATTCATTAATTTAAACAGCTGATAAATAATTATAGGAGCGAAAACTTTTATAGCTCTCACCTCGTCTACGAGTATCTTGATGTAAAGAAATATTCAGAGGTCAAACATGACCTTTTTAGCCGAAATGGTATTTTAAAAATAGTTTGAAAGACAATGTAAAGCATTGATTGTTAAAATAATGTGTAATTAAACCAAGTATAAATATCTCAAGAAAAATATAACGAAAAAAATCACACAATTGCTTTTTTTAAGCGTACCTGATAAGACTCACGTTGCCATATATGCAAGGTACAAACTGTACCAAAAATCTGACTTTCCTAAAAAATTCCAAATGAAGATTTTAAAAAATAGTAGGTATTAAAGTTATATCAAGGACCAGTAATAAATAAATTATTTTAAAATGTCGTAAATTTAAGAGTTGCAACTTTCAGCTAGTTAAATTAGTAGAAAATGTAGTAAACCACGTATTGATTTATGTTAATAAACAATTTTTTCACTAAGGAAACTTGCTTTTTTCTTCATGCTTTTTTTACAACTAATCCGGTTTTCAATACCAACCCAAACAGCACTGCTTTGTTCTTTGGACGTCCTAGAAATGTCATTTCAGGGCTAACTCAAAATATTAACTCATCCTTCGGACGTTTAAATTTCATCCCGCGGTAATCGAGGGACAGCCTAAGGACCGTTCAATGTCCGCGAAGTGTTTTTCCATAGTTGGTCCCTGTGGTTGTCAGCAGCCATCCTGAGGACTTAAGCCTTTCGTGGTCCTCAGGACGTTCAGAAAACATTATCCCCAGGACTAATTAAAATGAACAAAAGACGTCCTACGAACTATAGCCGTTCCAATTTTGGTTCTCTTTAGAACATTAGACGGACTATGCATCGTGTTCAACGAAAAATTTAGTTAATAATTTGGCTGTCTACAAGTACTCGAGGGATCTTTTACATGCCACATAATTATACGACATGAGCGCTGTGGATTTTTCTGCATCGTGAAAATCCACTGCCTGGAGCCGGATTCGAACACGCGCTTTTGGGCGTAAGAGGCCAGCGTCTTAACCACTATACCACTCTGTCGGTGGCAAAGTGTCATAATTTCAATCCTTTTGGAATTAAAAAAGCCCTTTTGATTTCAGAAATAAAAAAAATAATGTTAGCTATCTTTTCGGCATTAGGGCATTTCTTCAACCTCGGTGCGAAAAACTATTGTTTTGGAAAACTATTTCAGAACTATTTTTAAAATTTTAATAATAAAAAATATTACATCAGTGAATGATTTTTATGATGATGAAGTAATATTAATACAATTCAAATATATTTGAAAAAAAAAAAACCCGTATTTTTGCCCTAAAGTAAACTATTTAAGAATGATAATAACGAATTTCAAATATGTGTGCTTATAACAGAAAATGGTGTATTTACTTATTTTTATTTATTTTACAATTAAAATATGTCAATTAAAAAAAATCGTCTAATAAATTTAGGGATAGTTTGTTTTTATAATAATTTAAAACTAAAATTGTTATTTTAGAGGTTTAAAGAGAAAAAAAAAACGTCAGTAGAATTATATTTTACATTTTATAATGAATTTAAAAAGAAAACGAAAGAAAAAAAGCTTAAAACAATCATTATTTTAAAAAAAATCTTCAGAATATACTGTAGTGTATTAATAGCAGGTCATTATCCTAGCATAAACTTTAATAAATCAAGTTCAAATTTTGATGTTTTAAATTTGAGAGAAGGAGGGCATTTTGGTAAAACTTTTTTTTTTTTAATTTTGACCTTTATCAAAATTTGCAAGAACTTTGACTATCATGAACATTTTAAAAATGTGTGTCCATTTCCACACACAAAAATTGGAATTAAATTACGTTTCACTCTTAAAATGTTCTTCTACTTTTTTGTTTATTAATATACTTTGAAAATACTTCAATTTTTATGCAACTTCGTTCCTTTCTCGGCTTTATAGTAGTTAAATATTTCAACTTTACTTTAAAAAAAATCCAAGTTCCTCGGAACAAATCGCCCACTTTTCCATTTAGAATAAAGTATATTAGAAGTCCAAAAATTTCATAGATGAATGTGGAAAAAAAGTTCACTTCGTACTCACCACTTTCACTTAAAATAAGAATTTTCGAAGTTAAATAAGTAAGTCCTATAATCGACTGATTTGACTCATTTGCAGGACATCCTAAGAATGAAGATCGCAGGATGTCAGAAAATAAAGTCCTTCGTACGTCCTGAAATGTTGCAGTTTACTTCAGGCTATCCGGAGGACAATAATAAAATTTGTACTTGGGACGTCCTATGTGATGCTCCTTAGGATGACCTCATGTCATCGAATTTTACAGTACACCATGACATAATTTAAAAAAATATTTCGGACAAACATAAGCTTGTTTTGTATTTATTTGGTTTTTAAAATTAGTTGTAGAGCTACTTTGAGCTTCCCATTTCATATTTAATTGTAAAATTTAAAAAAAATTGTATTTTTTCAAGGAAATTTTTCCTTCAAAAATTTGCAGCATATTTTTATGTTTAGTTAGTTTAAATATTATTTTCATGCTTCGTATAAGTTTTGTGCATCATAGTTTACCGTCATTGGTAGTAAATTTCATTGAGAAAATAAAAAATAAAATTTTCCCTACAACTTGAAAATAATGTCCTAAAAACAATTGATTTTGTTGAGACTTGGGACATCCTTAGAGATAAGTTCCCAGGACATCTGGAAAAAAAGTCCGTGGTACGTCCTGAAAGGATGCGGATCACTTTTGGTCATCCTTAGACCTAAAAAAAAAATAGTCCGTGGGACGTCCTGTGATGCGCATCTAAGGATCGCCAAATTTCATCGATTTTGACATCGGACCAGATTCGGACGTTCAGGACATAAAATTAACGTCCATTGGACGTTTCGTGCTGTCTGGGAAATTACTAATTTGCAATTATTATTATTGTTTTGGTTTGAGCCTTTTAACCTTTAAATAACCATAAAACATGCGTGTCCCCAAACTTCAACATTTATTTTATTTGCCTAGTATTAAGACTTCAAAATCTTTAGATTAATAAAAAAAGTTCTTGTTTAAAAAGCTAGTTCTATCTCCTTTTTTCTAAGCATCGAAGATTTACACGTTCTATCGCAAACATATCATAGAAATAGAACTGAGAGCATTTACAACACCTATAAGCAGAGGGATGTAAGTGACAAAATTTAAAATTAGGATGTACGAGGGGTAACAAGAAATTAAGGTCTCCTATTTTTTTTAATACAAAATGACATTTATTTACTAAGTATGATACATCGTTTGAAAGGCCAGGATCTTGGCTATTTTTCAACATAATCACCATTTTTTTTCCAACACCTTCCGCATCCGCGCGATGTACTTTTCTATGCCGGTATCGTACCACTTTCCGTCCGCTTCGCGCAGCCAGGTGTTGACCTCTTTTTGAACCTCCGCGTCCGACGCAAACTTCTTCCCTCCGAGATGTTTTTTTAGGGCGGGGAACAAGTGGTAGTCACTTGGGGCCAGGTCGGGACTGTAGGCAAGGTGATCAATGATTTCCCAGCCAAATTTCCTGATTAGGTCCAGGGTCTCTTTGACCCTGCCTACAGTCCCGACCTGTCCCCAAGTGACTACCACTTGTTCCCTCCCTAAAAAAACATCTCGGAGGGAAGAAGTTTGCGTCGGACGCGGAGGTTCAAAAAGAGGTCAACACCTGGCTGCGCGAAGCGGACGGAAAGTGGTACGATACCGGCATAGAAAAGTACATCGCGCGGATGCGGAAGGTGTTGGAAAAAAATGGCGATTATGTTGAAAAATAGCCAAGATCCTGGCCTTTCAAACGATGTATCATACTTAGAAAAAAAAGGTCATTTTGTATTTTAAAAAAATAGGAGACCTTACTTTCTTGTTACCCCTCATAACTACAATTAATTGTATGAGGTAATCTTTTTTGTTTTGATGCAATAAATGGTAGCAGTAGCTATTTATGGTTCTGCTGGATAAATATGACTTAGGAAGTTTTTACATTGAAAGCCTAATTACGGTTTGAACTACATACGTGTTTTCTTCAAAACTGAACAAAGTCCATATACAAATACATCCCTTTACTTCTCACTGACTCATTGGCTAATTATAAGAAGATAAAATGGTTTTATTGAGTTACTTCTATTTCATAGAAACGGTCATTTGTATTTTCATACCTTGCAATTTTCTTGCAGAGAACTGCATGCAACCGAAGGAGGTCGGCCCTTGCAGGGGATACTTCCCGAGATGGTACTACGACGTGGGCCGGACAATGTGTCTTCAATTCATATACGGAGGCTGCAGAGGGAATAGGAATAATTTTGAAAGATACGCTGATTGTAACAGGATGTGTGAAACTATGCTGAGAGGTTAGTCGCAAGTGTAGTAGTTGTTAAATTAGTTTTTTTTTTTTTCATGTTCATTAACTGGAAAAAAAAATTTGCCTAGGGTAAGTGCTCCAGTAGTCGGCTAGTCTCCAGTAGTCTGCCACAATGACAGAAAACTCCTCATAAATAGTACATTTTTAATTCAAAATCAGATACGACGCATTCACACATTCATGTACCTTATCCTTAATCATCAAACAGTGGCAGTTAAGTTTTGGGTACTTTTTTTGAATTAGTAATGAGTCATTTCATTTCGAATGGTGTGCCTGTCATCCAAGATTGCGATTCTGCTTATTTTTCAGCTAAGATGATTCTGTGGCCGACTACTGGAGGATTTACTAGTGTTGACAACAGCTTGGATTTTAACGTAATTTTTTGTTTAATTTCTGAAACAAGTAGGGGATTCACTATGAGAAAGGTTCATTCTAAAGTTTTACCTTGTTTTCGTTGCTGTATTGATAGCTGAAAGTGCTAGATTAGCCAAGATAAACAAAAAATCTCTTAAATGGCCGACTACTGGAGCACTTACCCTATATTTTTGATGTAAAACTGTTCTATAGTTGAGGCAAACCTAGCTTGACAGTGTCGTAATGCTGCGATTAGGATCTGCGTAGATATCACAATGTTGCCAGGTTATGTTTGCACCAACTAGTGTAATAAAGTGTTTTTCCGTTCTGATTTAAGCGTTTGAAGCTTTGGTAATTCTTCGTTCTATTTACTACTTCGATGTTTGGTCTCAGTTATGTAGAAGCTACTTGTATGGTGATACCACACATTTTATAGCATTTCTACTTTTTTTAGACTTTTAACCAGAACAAACCGTTAAACAAAGTTAAAAGTTCCATTTAAGTGTAAGGCAATCCGCCGAAAAATAAAACTGAGGCATTTACACGCTATATGATTGATAAAGCGAAAAAAGTCACAAAAAATAGCATGAAAAGTTCCCTTTAAATAATTTAAATAATCCACTAACTAAACTACATTATAGGCTGCTTAAAAAGTAAAGTAGAACACCAAAATACCAAATCTTTAAAAGCAATGAAGTTCAATCAATATGTAAAATAAAAAAGTGACAATCAAGCAGCCCTAGGGTAAAGGATGTTAGCTAGTTTTACCAATTTCGAAATAAACAAGTCGCCTAGAGCTATAGAAAAGATTGCAGTGCTTATGACGAGAAAATGCTATAATTGTGGATTAAAAACTCATGTAACCATTAATAAAGTTTTCACATATCTTGAACGCTTTTAAATCAAACAAGCGTTAACACTTCTAAAATAAGTAATATTTTCTGATGACACTTGATGAAATTACGGCTACAGCTCTTTCTGTTTCTACCATTTCCTTGCTTACTATTAACTCATCTAAAAGATAGTTTAATTAAGTTGAAAGTTATCTTGAGGTTATACACCATACGGAAATAAAAATTCAACAGCTATATCAAAACTGTAACTCACACACACACACACACATTAATTTGCCTTCGGTTTTCCAAAACAAGCATTAAACCCTACCAAAATAAAACTACTTGTGATAACACGAATGAAAGAACAACTATTGTATAGTGTTCTTCTGAAAAGATCAGCTCTGACCTTGACAATGTCTCCCTCTTTTGGGGTAATGGAAAAGGGTAATTGAGGCGGATTTGAGTAGGAATGCTTATGCAAAGCGACTATTAAAGTAACCCAACCCCTCAGCGCCGATTACTCTTTCTTATAACCCGAAAAAGAAGAAACATTGTCCATACAGGAGGTCAACTTACCAGAGAAGAACTGTAATAATATGCTGCCGTAGGAAGGTATATCTGCAGAAATAAAGTTTTAAGATATTTGAAGAAACACGTGGTTGACTCCAACTAACAATAGGAAGATATCGGAATTTGACACTTTTTTCGCATTTTGTTTTGAACGGAAATTAAATAAGCAAGGCATAAAGCTAATTTTGCTATAAAGCTGAAGTGTAATAGATGACAAAAGTGTTTTAAAAAATGAAAAATTCCACTGACCTTTATGCAATACACCGCCAACTCGGTTATTTCATTCAAGGATTGTAGTTTCGTGCTTATTGGAACTCGTCAGCCTGGAATAGGAAGACACCGAGCTGAAGGCAGAATTACTCTTAAAGAAGCAAAGAGAACCAAAAAAACTGGTAGCTAATGCAAAATTAGAATATCAGCGAGTGACCGCACAATGGTACGGTACAACTCGTAAATTTAAGGCAGAACAACGCTTACTGCTTTATACTGACCTTTACCTTTCCAAGGCAGTATTAATATAGCTACTGACAGTATTATTCTCTTGCTTACTCATAACTAATCTATGACATGATTACCTCTATTCGTTTAAAACTTACCTTTAGGTTGTATCACACAGATATAAAATCTTTGCCAATTATCTTAAAACTACACACACACATGTATAAATGTTTCCCGGTTTCTAAACAATCACTAACACTTCCAAAGTGGGCACACTTTTTCTGGTAATGCACAGTAAATAACTAATGCACTAAGGCTCTGTAACCCTCTTTCTGCCTGTAACATTCCCCTGCTTACTGTTAAAACTAACCTAAACCATGTTCCTCGCATGCTGCTCAATGTAGACTATGTTCGAGCTTCGCTGCCTCCTTCTGCCATTGCCTACGCCTATGCCATGAAGGATGCCAAGGTTCATCTGGAGAAAGGATTGGTCTGTGGTTAGTGCTTCCTTTTTTTCTATGTGCAAATGGACGCCAGTTTGTGCTTCAACAAGAGTGACTTAATAAGTTAGAAACACCCAGTGATCTAATTTTGTTTTCCCCCCTTGTTAATTAAAAAGTTTTGCATGAAATATGTTTACAATATTGATTTAATCAAAACTTAAAATAACATACAATTTGATAGTGCAATATCTGTAGTGATTTGTCTTCTGTTAATATCTAATTTTTCACAATTTCGTCGGTTTAGTTCAAGAGCCCAAGAACGCCAGATTTACATCATTTTATAGAAGCCCACATTTTTTCTGCATGAGCACACCAGGTAAGAACGGTTTGCTATTAGAAAGTTTGCTAAGCTGAATCACGCTGGCTTTGGCAGGAAACAGGTAGCAAAAATGCATCAAAAATTGATCCAAAAACATAAACATCATAGAGTCATTAAAGGTCACGTGACCTGGTGATCCCCACCCAACCATCTCCTATTCGGAGGACATTCTAGAGACATGCAGACGTGCTTCTGAAACCAACTTATGCAGATTTCAGCCTTCAAGACACAGCCTGCATCTAGAATATCTCAAAAAGAAAGAAAAAAGGAGGGCTCCAAAATGGCCACCAATGGCTGTTTAGCCTAAACTTGGCAATTTGTTTCACAAAGCTGATCTACCATTTTGGATCATCTTTTTTTGTCCTCAAAATGTGTGTCTTGGAAACTAAAAATTTGTTTTGGTTAGTTTTAAAGGCATGTCTGCACCTGTATAAAACTTGCTTCACATCGGAAACGTCAGGGTAGAGACGAAGAGTCCCCTTAACACAGACTAACTCAGTTTTTGAAGCACTTTTGCAACCTGTTTCGTGCCAAAGCCACCGCTAGTCAGCTTAACTAATAGCTAACCGTTCTTACCTGATGGGGTGTGCTTACGCAGAAAAATGTTGGACCTTCATAAAATGACGTAAGTTTGGCGCTCATGGGCTCTTACTCGGTTAGTTATTATTAACAGTACTGTTAAAAAACTGTAAATAAATTGTACAATACTTTCGATTTTGAAAATCGTCGTAAGGAAAAGTTTCACGTTGTCTGGATTAGCATTGATTCAACAAAAACCTATAAAATTAACATACTCCTTTTTCTTCTGAAGCTCCACTGAGCGCTCTCACCCCCCTCTCCACATCCCCCGCGCTGACGATCGACAGCAAGGACCAGCCCGTGATCGACTGCGTGGTCACCCCCTGGTCAGAATGGTCACCCTGTTCGCATACGTGCGGCAATGGCCGCAAGGAGAGAAGAAGGATGATCAAGCTCAACCCGGAAAATGGAGGCAAGCCTTGTCCTGCCAAGCTGGTGCAGAGGAGAAAATGCAAGGAGAATCCACCCTGTCGTGAGTATTTTCATGTACAGCCAAGATATCTTTTTGTGGTACCAAATTTCGTTTGCGTAAAACATGTCCAAATTAAAGTACAAACGAATGTTTCAAATTCTCTGTACAGTCTGATTCTAATAACTTGATGCTTGACCTTGGACCAAATCACATCATCATATTAAATATTTCAATGTAACAACCTTTACTGAAAGGAATATACCTAAATGCGAGTCGCCCTCTAAAACTTTTGAAATGTTACTACACTGGCAGCCGCTTGTATGAATCAGGTTTGCTCTAAGCAGTTTTGATTCAAGAGAGTTTGTTTTGTCAATTTGATTAATTAAAGCGGTTGATTCAATTAACTACTGATTCAGTTACCCGGTTTACCCGGCATAAATATTTTTTCGAAAGTTGTAGTGCTTAGCACTTAACTTTTTTTTTAAAAAAAAAAGGACTGAATTCACAGATTGGCATAGCATTAAAGTTAGTATACCCCGACAACGCAAAACGACTTTCCTCACCCTATCTTATCAAATGGAACCGTTTAAGTTTCAGCTAGTCGAAAATTAGTTTTTTAGAACAAGACAAATTTTCGGAACATTTGTTCTAGACTAAAATTAATGCCTGACATTTTTTTTCCCAAAGATATTTTGTGTACTGGTTGCAAACAGTGTTTAATGGACAGGAAAAATAATTAAAAAAATATTATGTAAAAAAAAATGTTTTTATTAAGGAAAGAAAAATCGTCCCTTAAAAGTTTCGATTGCCCCCAGAGGGTACACACTTTTTTTACAAAAATTTTTCTGCCTACGATATAATATGTAAAAAGACATTTTATAAAAAGAAATAAAATCAGCAATTAACATAAACTGGGAAGCTGGGAATAACTTTGAAAACTTAGCTTTTTTTCTTGAGATTGTGAACGATGTCATTTTTGATAAAGATCATATTAAAACTGCTACAGAACACACTTTACAATGGTTATGTGCTGCAATCTGTCAATAACGAATTGCAACAATACCAAGGTACTAATTGAACACTATTATTTGGTTGAAATGTTCATTTTGGGGAAATTCAGACCCTTTTTTGGACCGTCCTAAAAAGGGACGCTAGGCATTAATGGGTTAATGACCCTTATTTTTTAATTACCGATTCAAAAACTGAAAGGCTTTCAAGTTTAATGCGTGTATCATCTTTTATTTAGGTTTTTTTTTTTTTTTTTTTGACTGTGACTTGGTTGAGAGTTATTATCTCAGATTCATTTGTCGTTGCTATTACTTTTAATGTGGCTGCTTTTATTTTTTGTTTTGGCTACGATTTGAATTCTTTGAACAATCTTTTAGAATAAAGCTTTAAAGTTTTATCACTTGGGATTCACGCTCTTACAACACTGGTAATAATCATGGAGGAAATTGTGTGTGTGTGTGTGTTTTATGGAATTACGTTGTTACGACTAAATGCAGAATAAGATTCTACGTTCAATGCAGAACAAATTAAAAACCGCCAATTTATGGAGTAACGTTAATCTGACCCCAAAGTACGGAAATAATGCTGGAATTTTTCAATATTATCTGGTTGAAATCAAGTGCTTTCGTAAGAAACTATATTAAAATATTTCGTAGTTAATTTGCTTTGTTTTTTAATTAGTACGACATTTTATGTGGAGGAAATATTTTGGTAATTCATTTGTCTGAGTCCTTTCTCTAAATTTATTTATGCTTTCATATTGAACAAGAAGTTCTGTCAAGAACTAAACGAGCCTACTTTCCCGTACATCGACATCGACATTCTCGCATCTGATCATTATTCTCTTGATTATCTGAAACTGAAAATTATGTCAAACATACCTTTTTAGCACAGAGAGCTGATTTCGAAAAGCAAAATATACCCCTCTCATCAGATGAAATAGACACGTGAAAAAGTAATTAACGAATAAATAAAGCTTTGTCGCACCTTTTAAAGAGTGCAACTGCTACAGTTCCTCCGTAGAAAAAATCCTCCATTGTTTTCAAAAAAAAAATAATACTAATAATAAAATAAATAAATAAATAAATAAAAGTACAAAGAGCATCAAAGCGTATTTTATCAAAGAAAGAAAAAAAAAAGAAAAAAAAAAACTCGTCCGTTAATAAAATGTCTCGAATTTCACTTTTAATCGGTTGCCAGTTGTTAAATATAAATAAAGAATAAAATGTTCTCGTGAATGAAAAATTTTTGTTACAAAAAAAATCGTCTGGCAAAAAAAAAAAATAATAATAATAATAATAAATAAAATAAAACAAATGAATAAATAAACAAAAAATCGTCTGCACATTTCGCCATGTTCGCGGAGTCGGAGTCGGAATCAGAGTCCTCACAGAAGATTACTCAGAAAAGTACTTTACAAACATTATTTATCAAAACCATTTTCTTACAAAGTTAGTTTGAAGGAAATCCGACTTTAAGTTCAGAATCAACGTTCAACTTAAATTCCCCGTAGACGCTAATGTTAATTTTTTTTCTGAACGGTTCAATATTGAACGAAAAATGGTTCAAATCAAAAAGCGAAATATGGAAATGTATGGGAAAGCCTCTCCGAGATCTTTTAAACAAAAAAAAGTTTATTCCATTCAGACGGTTCACTCAAAAGTTATTAGGTGGGGAAAGGTTGCTTGAACGGTTCAATGTTGAACGAAAAAATGCTCAAATGGAAAATTTAAATTGGGTAATGAAGTATCCTTGCTGAGATCCTTCGAACAAAAAAAAGTTTGTTCAAATCGGATTGTTCACTCAAAAGTTAGCATCGCGGGACAGGTTGTTTGAACGGTTCAAAGTTGAACCAAAAACTGTTCAAATCGAAAAATCAAATATAGGAATGAGCTGTACTCGCCGAGATCTTTCGAACAAAAAAAAGTTTATTCCATTTGGACTGTTCACTCAAAAGTTATTAGGTGGGGAAAGGTTACTTGAATGGTTCAATGTTGAACCAAAAATGTTCAAATTGAAAATTTAAATACGGTAATAAAGTATCCTTCCCGAGATGCTTCGAACAAAAAAAAAATTGTTTAAATCGGACTGTTCATTCAAAAGTTATTAGGGGTGACAGCTTGTTTGAACCGTTCAATGTTGAACGAAAAATTGTTCAAATCGAAAATGTAGATATGGGAATGAAGTATCCTTGAAAAGATCTTTCGAACAAAAAAAAGTTTGTTCAAATCGGACTGTTCACTCAAAAGTTAGCATCGCGGGACCGGTTGTTTGAACGGTTCAAAGTTGAACCAAAAATTGTTCTAATCGAAAAATCAAATATGGGAATGAGCTGTACTCGCCGAGATCTTTCCAACAAAAAAGAGTTTGTCCAAATCGAAATGTTCATTCAAAAGTTATTAGGGGGGGACAGACAGACCGACAGACCGACCGACCGACCGACCGACACACAAATTCCCCATCTCAATACCCTACTTTCAAATTTTTAATTTTTCGATATTCAATTTACCTTTTTATTTTTTTAACTTGGCGATATTTTTTGGACTTGGCGACATTTTTTTAACTTGGCGATATTTTTTGGACTTGGCGATATTTTTTAGATGCATTAAGCTACTTTTAATACTTTTTTCGTCTTTCTTTTGTTTTTAACGGGAAAGTAGGCTAAAAAGAAAAATCCGTGCATGTAAAATCTTTATCTGAAGCAAAGTCACAGTTGAGAGAAAAAAGGGAACTATGGTGCCTAAAAGTTACGAGTACCAATTACATATCGTTATTCTATTAGCGTGTTTCTTTTTTTCTTAAAAAAAGGCCTAATTTGTTTTTAAAAAAATATTAAGCTGATAAAACGGTTTGACTGTCTTTTAACACATAAGACATTCAAAAATTAAATATAATAATTCTGTGATTTTCTTAAAAATAAGAGTTTAAAAACAGTTATGTACGGGATCCATATCAACTTTCAGACGTTGATTAAATGATTCATTTTGAAAAATACTATTACACATTAACTTATTCTTTGCAAAATAAATATTATTCCATCGGTCCTTGCTTCCTGTTTCTGATTTCGAGAATAAATTAGTATTGGATATTAATTACTCATTTTAAGCAACTATTCAAATGATAATTTATATGCACTATCATGTTGAGCAAATATATGAAAAGTAGCTCTAACGCCAGAAGAGGAAAAGTGGAAATATTGATTTAGATGGATGGGTACAAAATGAGCCGTTAATTAGTTTGATCAAATGCAGCAGAATAATTAATTGCTTTAAGTTATGTTTTGAATACAAATGAAATGAGATAGAGCTAAAATTTTGCGAAATGATACGGAACTCTGTTGGAATCGAATTTCTCATTTGCGCAAACAAATCATTAAACAAAGAAAGTAACATATTAAGAGCATTTTAAGGCACTAGAAACTACTTTTCAGAAAGTAAACCAGTGATTTTGTAAACATTGAATGTGTTATGACAATTTCAAAAATATTAAAGATTATTGTGAGTATTAAGTATTTCTATGCGTAAAAAGATTAACACACGTACACATGCAATGCAATTAGATATAGTAAATAATTTGGAAGAGCTATATTTGTTTAAAAAAAAAAAGCAAATATGTTTTTCAAAAATTTAAAATGTTGAAATGAAATGGTTAACCCATTAATGCCTAGCGTCTCTTTTTAGAGACAGTCTTAAAAAGGGTCTGAATTTCCCCAAAATGAACATTTCAACCAAATAATAGAGTTCAATTATCACTTAGGTATTGTTTCAATTCATTATTGATAGATTGCAGTACATAGCCATCGTAAAGTGTGTTCTGTAGCCGTGTAACCAGTATGCAAAATATCTTTGGAAAAAAAATGTCAGGCATTAATGGGTTAATGCCGTAATATATATATATGTAAAAGTCTAAAATCTGGTAAATGTTGACATCAGATGATAAACATCATTCACGTATCAGAGACATCAGCGAAAGACCAAATACTTCTGGTAAATCACCGGTGAAAGTCGACACTATGATATTTTGCTCGTTCACAAGTAACGTAGACAAAAGTTTAATTTCTTTTCTGAAAACAAAGAAGTACGATGTAAAAACGATAACTGTAATCAGTATTTTGAAACGATTCTATGAAATAACTCGAAAGAAAAGTTTTAACACAAAGTTGAATAAGGACAAACTAGAGTTAATTTTGTTAAGAAAAATAACAGTACTTAAAAATAAATTTTTTGAGATGAACAGCCTTAAACATCGCCTAAGTATCAGGGGAGCCTTTTTAGTCAATTGAGAAAAGGTTCACGCAATTTCTAGAATTTCGATATGGCATGCACTTATGTAGAAAATTAATATTATGAAATAGTATGTTTTTCTACGAATCTGATTTTCATTGTATTTGTATATACACACATTTTTATATGACTCTCAAACTATGTACCGCTTAGAATTAAAAGTTAAAACTTGTAATAAATACTAAAATTTTACTTTTTCTAATTTGGTTTCTGTATTGTAAAACACAAGATTTATCATAACAAAGTGTGTTCGGATGCAAAAAGCATAACTTTATCAAAAATGCATTATGTTAAATAAGTGCTTTTTAAAATGTTAGTACAGTAGTTAACAGTAAAAATTAAGTAGCAATTAATTCTCGATTGTTTCTTTTTAGCTGACAGAATGGGTGATAAAGAAGGTGAGTAGCCAAAATTTTAATATCAATCTTTCATTCAAGTTAAAGTTACTTTAACTCAACTAATTTTCAAAATTACAAAAAAACAAATACTTTTTTGAAACTTGTCTGATTCTTT
Source organism: Uloborus plumipes (assembly GCA_038373865.1). Lineage (NCBI taxonomy): Eukaryota > Metazoa > Arthropoda > Arachnida > Araneae > Uloboridae > Uloborus > Uloborus plumipes. The sequence goes on from JAXGGA010001967.1 coordinate 77,744, forward strand.
AAAATTTTACACGTACTTATTCTTGCCTCTAATGGAAGAATTATTTTAGCTGCACGTATTTTTGATTTAGCCCAATTGTAACGCGTTGATTTTCTCGAAAAACGTGTGAGGGTTTCTTTTTTTTATGAAAAACTCCATTTCCACCAGCATAGTAATATACTTACATGCAAAAATTCAACATATAAATGAACGCTCCCTTTCAAAGATTTAATTTAAAAATCACGTCAGGTATTTTTTTTTTTAAACAACAATTATTTTTCTTGCATTAATTATATCTATAAAATATGAAGAAACCAGAACTTTTGACCATTTACAGTCCTGAATATTGAATGGGATTTGTACTTTTTTTTAGCATTTTGGCAGTCTTTATATTTAGTGCTCAAGCAGCCATTTTCTTGAAATTTAACACTATAAAAAGCTATATTCAAAACTATTTTCCTACTAGTGGTTAGTTAAGAGTGCATAAAGATGTACTTACAAAGTGATGAAAAGACTATACATTAAACAAATCTAATTCTACCGTTCCTCGCATGATTTCCACTAATATGAGGAGACATTTCCTATCTGAAATATCCGGTAATTGTAGAAGGTTTTTACAGTTTATTTTTTAAAAAAATGTACAACCAGTACAATTACTAGCCTATCAAACAATGATAATGTTTTCAAACAGCTGTGGATTGCCAGCTGAATCCGTGGTCGGAGTGGACACCGTGCTCCAAAACATGTGGTCAAGGTGCCACCCAACAAAGGACAAAAACAGTCAAAGTTCCACCAAAGAACAACGGAGCGGCATGTGGACCGAAGATTGAGAGAAAATATTGTACTTTACAACCTTGTCCTCTATATTAAAGAAAATAAGGTACTCTATTTCTTTTATTCTCTACTAGCCGGGTACCCGGCCCTGCCCGGGTTTCTGTGGGTGTAGGGTGGTTTAGTGAAACTCATTCATAAATTTCCCAACACTAAAGTGCATATCTATAAACATAATTTCTACTTCTGTAAACAATGGCTATGTTATGGATAAACTATAAAAAAATAATGCAAGCTAAAAAAAAAATAGCAAGCTACAAATAATGTTTGAGTAAATAGGAAATGTTATAAGCTGGGTATATTAAAATAAATATATATTTACAGTATCAATCGCTCTGAAATTAACCATTTCCAAATATTGCTCGTTAAATAAGTCCCATTATTAGTTTCTATCATCGTGACAACATTGGTGAGGTGAAAATATCTTATGTACCTAATTTAGAAATTTTTTTGACTATAAACACTTTCTATTCTCTAACTATTGCCAAAATCAATTTTTTTTTATTTCACCCGTTAGCGATTGTTGGCTCAGATAAATATAAAAATCCTTAGAAGGCAATAAATTCCATACTTACTCCAGAGAAGCCTTGGTTCAAAATTTTCAATATGATTACAATCAATATTGTTGCTGCATGGCACCAAATTTTTGCAACAATGGGTTGAAAATTTAATCATTTAATGGGGAAATGACAAAGTTAACTGGTTTCCATAATAACTTTTTTAAACTAAGCTTTTTAGAAATAAATTATAGCTTATCCTGCTCCCTGTTACTGTAGCTATCTACGGTGAAAAAATGGTTAAAATCGGTTCAGTAGTTTGGAAGATTACCCCGGACATACGTTTTCAAAAGTTGTCTTTATAGATATAATTAGTAAAACAGAGGTATTTGACTCAACACAGGAATTGTCAAAATTATTTTGCTTGATGTAGAAAATATGTTTTCTGAATGTTTTGTTGTGATAAATTGAAAGGGATTGTGGAATGTTTATTTGGGATGACGTTTTTGGCTGTTGAAGAAAATCAGTAATGGAAGAAATATCAGTTATATAATCGTTTTTTAAGCCGTTTCCAACAAAACTGACATCTAGTAGCAGAATAAAATTTGCATCTCATTTTACTCCAAAAAAGGTTTTTAGATTTAAAGAAATAACATAATACTCTTTCTGTATTTCGGTTGATTTAAAGAATATTTTAGAGGTTTTTATTTTTTTATCTGTTATTTAGCTAATTAATTTTAAATGTAATGCTGGTCCAGGTATTTTTACTTTGTCTCAAATAAAACGTAAGAATATTCACCAGAAAAAAAAAAAAAAGATTATTTTTTTGCAATCAGTGGGGGGTTTTGGAATCTTAAAAGCGTAGAATTTAATTCCTCTTGGATTACTGGTGGATGGTTTGGGGTCAAAATGTCGCGGCCGAAATGTCGCGGGCCAAAATGTCGCGGCAAAAATGTCGCGGCAAAAATGTCGCCGAGCCAAAATGTCGCGGGCTAAAATGTCGCGGGCCAAAATGTCGCCGGTCCAAAATGTCGCCGAGCCAAAATGTCGCTGGCTAAAATGTCGCGGGCCAAAATGTCGCCGGTCCAAAATGTCGCCGAGCCGAAATGTCGCGGGCTAAAATGTCGCGGGTCAAAATGTCGCCGGTCCAAAATATCGTCTGCCCAAAATGTCGCGGGCCAAAATGTCGCCGGGCCAGAATGTCGCCGGTCAAAAATGTCGCCAGGCCAAAATGTCGCCGGTCAAAAATGTCGCCGGTCAAAAATGTCGCCGGGCCAAAATGTCGCCAGTCAAAAATGTCGCCGGGCCAGAATGTCGCCGGTCCAAAATGTCGCCAGTCCAAAATGTCGCCGGGCCAAAATGTCGCCGGTCAAAAAGGTCGCCGGGCCAAAATGTCGCCGGTCCAAAATAACGCCGGTCCGAAAGGCCGCCGGTCCATAATGTTTCCAGTCTAAAATATAGCCGTTCCTAAATGACACTAAGTGCATAGTACAGATTTAATGTTTCCAGCAATTCACAAATTCAATGCAGCTTAATTATGTAGCTCAATTTTACTAATAAGCTTATCACGATATGATAAATACACCTGTTTAGTAACTTTTTTTAAACGTAACAGTTTAGAAAATTAGCTTAATTTATTAACAAAAATGTAACTAAATTGATTTCTTCTAACGCTTAAATTATTTAAGTACCAAAATAATGCCATAGCTTATTCAGGGCTGTACTAGGGCCCAGGGACGCTAAATTTCTTCCTTTTTGATACGCTTTTATTAGTTTCACATGTGGGTTTGTTTGTTTTTTGTTTGTTTGTTTGTAGGTATGTAACTCTGACAAGGGGACCTTACAGGTTGTCACTCACCGATTTTGATGAGTTTTATATATTATGTAGAGGGACCCACCCTAAGTATTTTAGCAAAAGGATATGCCCCAATGCGCCTTAGTTTCCGAGATATAACGACGATCCAAAGTTCAGCTCGAAGTTATTATAGAGGTACGGTTGAGCAGTGGTCACAACAGCGGCCGTAGCCCAGTGAGCAAGGTCCTCCACTTCGACCGCTGGAGGTCTGGGGATCGAGTCCCGTGACGTATTTTTTTTTTTCTTTAATATCGAAAAAAATTCGATAGTTAATGGAAAATCGTTTAATTATTCATTTTTATTTTATTTATTTATTCATTTAGAAAATATTTTTTTTTTTCAATTTTTAATATTGTTAATTCACGGGACTCGATCCCCAGACCTCCAGCGGTCGGAGTGGGGGACCTTGCTCAATGGGCTACGGCCGCTGTTGTGCCCACTGCTCAACCGTACCTCTGTAACAACTTCGAGCTGAACTTTGGATCGTTATATCTCAAAAACTAAGGCGCATTGAGGAATATATTTTTGCTAAAATACTTAGGGTGGGTCCCTCTACATAATATATAAAACTCATCAAAATCGGTGAGTGATAACCTGTAAGGTCCCCTTGTGAGTCAAAGATAAAATTCACGTTCTTTACAAACGTAAAAGTAATATGTTAAAAACCATTATTATTACTAAAGGCTAAATTATATTGCATGTTGATGCATAATAAGTGCATTTGCCATTAGTTCTGAGTAGGGCATCGATCGTCCACAAAATGCATATTATAAGTGCAAGTAAACTTAGCGGATATTCAACAGTTTTCAAAATCTTCTTTTGAATTTGATTTACTCTAAAAGCGTATTTTTTAGTTTTTTTTTAAAGTATATTTAGGATTATTTCTTTTTTTCACACTAAGAAATTAAACAAATAAATTTGCTGTAAAGGCTTTTTTTTTTTTTTGCCTTTTGCAAAAACGGAATACCGTTTAATCACCGCGTAGCCGGCAATTTTCTTCTAGAACATTTTCTTTAAGAGTTATTGGGGACGTTTGAAATCAAATTAGTTCATGTAATTATTGCTTTCTTTGTAACAACTAAGTGGTGGAAGGGGAGGTGAAATTTCAAGAGAAAAAATGGTATTATATTCAACTCCACATTTAAATACTGATTGTAACGAAGGTACAGTACTATGTCTGAGCTGATTAAAGCCAGAAATGAATAAGCATCTCTACCTTTAAGATTCTTCTACAAACAAAATTTTGTCTGAATACTTGCATTACTTCTTGTTATACATCACTCACAAATAATGAAAAATAAAAAGTTCAATTGCTCTGCTTCCTCGATGATGTAGCGTATCTTCTGAAGGCCAATTTTTATTTGATTTCGTCTGAACCTTCTTCAGACATAGTAATCACGCTATGCTGAAAACGTTCCATTACATTCTTGCATGTAAAAACTTGGAAGAACTAGCGGCAAAAACCAATCAGCACTGAACCACATATTAGTTGGTATATGTATGTACCGAATTTCATTCCAATTTACGCAGTAAGTTTTGTGGTAGAGTCGCCCCAAAAAAATAAACGATAAAATTGAATTCAGCACACATCAGAACGTGTAAATTCTTCCAAATTGACAATTTTTCACTGATCCAATACTTTCTTTTACACATTTTATGAAGAAGAAAATAAAAACACCTCTATCACTTAAATTATATAGACTTGCTTTCGATCATGTAAGAAATTTTAACAAAAACAAATGTCAAACATTGTATATCTGTCTTATTCATTTCACATTTCTTCAACTTCTTTTTTAACACATAAATTTTCCTTTCGATATCAATTAAACTTGGCTTGAGCTGCTAATCTATTCGTTTTTAAGTTGGTAGATAGCGAGTCACGGTGAAATAAGCTATTGTAAATAAATAACGGACGCTTGTTTGATAACTATTTGTTTCTTGGAAAACGCTCGAAACGGTTACAAGCCGAAAGGGTAATTTTTTTTAGTATTTTTCAAAAATTTTAGTCCATTCTATCATTAACGCACACGTTCATCAACAGCAATTAGCAATCTTTTGCTAATTTGGTGTAAAAAAGCCTTTTCATATAATTTAATTTTTGGTACTATCAATGTCGGATCTTCTACATTTTTGTCTGACGACATTTGAACTGGCGACATTTTTGACCGGCAACATTTTGGACAGGCGACACTTTGGACACGCGACAATTTTGACCGACGACATTTTGAACACGCGACATTTTTGACCGGCGACATTTTGAACACGCGACATTTTTGACCGGCGACATTTTGGACAAGCGACATTTTTGACCGGCGACATTTTGGACCAGCGACATTTTTGACCGGCGACATTTCGGACACGCGACATTTTGGACCGGCGACATTTCGGACACACGACATTTTGGACCGGCGACATTTTGGCCCACGACATTTTGGACCTTCGACATTTTTGCTCGCGATATTTTGGACCGCGACATTTTGGACCGGCGACTTTTTGACCAGCGACATTTTAGACCGCGACATTCTGGCCCGGCGACATTTTGACCAGCGACATTTTAGACCGCGACATTTTGGCCCGGCTACATTTTGGACCGGTGACATTTTGACCCGCGACATTTTGGCCCGCGACATTTTTCCCAGCGACATTTTGGCCGCGACATTTTGGCCCACGACATTTCGGCCGCGACATTTTGGGCGTATACCCTGGTGGTTATTGAAAGAAAATGTCCTTGTCAAAATTAAACTATTTAAACTTGATTCCAATAATTTAAAAAGCTGAAAAACTATGTTTTAGGCAGCTGTTACTATCCGGACTATTTTTTTTTCCTGTTTTGAGATATATCCTGATTGAGAGAGGGTTAACCTTTTCCTTTCAATTTATCGAATATTTTTTCACTGTAGTTTTATGTAGTTGTGTTTAGGTTAATTGAAAATAGAGAAAGTTCAACAGAAAAGAACACTTTTATTTATATCACGGGACGCGGGAGCGTCCCGCCCCGCCACGAAAGCTAAATACAAGCCGCCAAGAAAAATGTAAAAGAGCGACTAAGGACTGATTACGCGAGTAACCAAACCGGGGTTTTCACCCCTCTGTATCTCAGTCCCATAAAGATCCCTAGAGTTGATTTTTGGTATACTCAATCTCCAGCGGCCCCTGACGGCACATACTAAAGCAAAACATCCAGGACCCTCAGGGGGAGGGGTAATAAATGTTAAAAAATCGCTATTTTTCACACTTTTTAAAAATTGTTTGACAGGGGTCCAGACTAATTGGTAACTCGGATTGAGCTCTCATTTTGCACCCGCATTTATTTTGTCCCAAAGCTCGGCATAGGGGGTTTTTCGATCCCCCACCCCCTCCCCCCTCGTTTTTTTTTCCGTATCTTTTCTCCCCGGGGGTCTTTAGTGTTAATTTTTGGTATAAATATTCTCAATGAGACATTGAGGACGTTTTCCTAAAATTTACCTCCCGGGGTCATGGCATGCCGGAGTGTTTAATGCTTAAAATTGGTCCGATTTCTATCTACTAGCTCTGTTCAACATCTGAGCATTTATGTTGTCATTGTTGGGCGACGAGGAAAGAAAACTCAATGATGTATAATTTCATCTGTTGCCAGTTTCTATTTGTTAACAAATAAAATATTTGTAATTGATTTTATTGCATAAGGCTTTTAAAGGGGATCTTCAATTTAGTTCATTTTAATATGAGATCGGCAGTAAGTAGAGCCGCTATATAGAGAGGCCTAGAGCCGCTATATAGACAGGCCGGCTCATCAAGATTAAGTTTCACCACTTTGGATCCAATTCCTTAACTTTTACTTTCAAATTTTCATTGTTGCGGAGTAGGGTTACCAGAAAAAAGTTTTGGCACATTGCTAAGCTTTGCCAAATCCACGTGCCGCTAATAATGGCTCACAGTGAAAAATTACCAAAACGCGATTACTGGCCAGAAAAGACAACCCTTCAAACACACAAACACGAGCTGGATCCAAAGTGGTGAAACTTAATCTTGATGCGCCGGCTCGTATATATAGGGGCCTTAGAGAGGCCGACGCATCAAGCTTAAGTTTCACCATTTTGGATCCAACTCATTAACTTTTACTTTCATTTTTCATTGTTGCGGAGCTAGGGTTACCAGAGCAAAGTTTCGGGACATTGCCAAGCTTTGGTAAATTCGCGTGAAAAGTTACAAAAAAGCGATAACTCGCCAGAAAAGACAACCCTCAAACACGCGCTGGATCCAAAGTGGTCAAACTTAATCTTGATGCGCCGGCTCGTCTATATAGGGGCCTTAGCGGTAAGGGTTGGGGTTTTTTTTTAAACTTTTAATTTAATCGTAGTATTGTTAGCAACTAGCTTTGTTTTGCGTCGGTTCGGTAGGTACATTGTGATTGATTTCAAATTTATCCTAGACTGAAGAAGATCCTTGAACTTTTGCACCAAATGCATGCCGCCAAGAAAACCACATATGTCGGACCGCCAAGAAAAATGTTGAAGGGAAAAAAAAACATGCAAAGTAAATTTTGAAGAGAAAAAAAAAACAGGCAAAGAAATAATATTAATGCTTCTTGGCGGGGGATTTTTTTACAACACTGTTGTTTTGGGGGAGATTTTAACATTACGCTTGAAGTGATCAGTCCTGCGAAACTTTTATGCACAACTAGGGTAAGTGCTCCAGTAGTCGGCCAGTCTCCAGTAGTCGACCACAATGACATAAAACTCCTCATAAATAGTACATTTTTAATTCAAAATCAGATATGGCGCATTCACACATTTATGTAGGGGAGAGCGGGGCTAAAAGTTCCGTTTTTTGATCAAGCTCAAAATTCGTTTTGAAAACTTTGTTCTAGAATTAATATTCCGAGGTTAAAACTTAGTATTATATGTCCCTTTGATATACAGACTGTTTTTTGAGTTGTATTTTGTAAGATTTTTTAATAATTAATTTTATAGCAAGTAAAGCCGAAAAGGAACAACTAACCCCGTCTTGGGGCAAGTTGTTCCGTGGTTGGGGCAAATTGTTCCGATATTAACAAGACGATGAATAACGATGCTGATTTCGAATTTAACCACGTTGCGAGATGAATAACTCCTTAAAAACATAATTTGTATTAAAAAAACAATGGTTGATATTAGTATGACTTTATGTACGGCTGTATGACTGTATGTACGTATGTTATGCATGTGCGTATGTAGGTATGTCGCGTAACTCAAAAACTGTATACCGTAGAAGATTCTAATTTGATATGTTGGCTTTGAGGGAGGTCTAGTTGTGTACCTCCCCTTGTGGTTGCATTCGAATGTTCCCGGGGGGGGGGCTTACCCTTCTTTGGGGTAAATCAGTGTTAATTTTAATATCGACATAAGTGATATGAATTGGCGCAATCACTTGACGATATATCGCCAAGCTTTTGGTCGCCAAGTGTTTGGACGCCAACTTCGTGACAGCTCGCCAAGTTGGCGACAAATTTGCAGAAGAAAATGATTTCTTGAATTTCGGTTCAATTTTTGCGCTATTGGCGATATTTTGTGAAAAATCCACTGAATGCTGTTAAAATCAGCCATATTTAGAAAATTAGTTTACGCTCAAGAAAAAAAAAAATGGCAACCCATTTTTATTCAACTTTTTTTTTTACCATTCATTTTTTTCACGCTAATTAGAACAGACGATTTCTGTAAATCCAATTTGAAATTGATTTTTACTAACTTAAAAACGCCTGTATCTTTTTGCCGGATGAAGCGGTTAGTAATTTCCAAAGCTGCGCGAGAAAATTTCCTTTAGGACGTATTTTCTTCGATCTTTCTGATGAGACCTTTGCTTTGAGGCTTTTCCTGTTACGACGGGATTTAAAACTTTTTTTGGCGATTGATTTCTTTTTTGCACTAGATGCCGGCAAAATATCGACTTTAATATCGCAATCGGGACTTATAGACACGCGTTGCTTGACAGAAGTTTTATTCTCAAGGTAGACCGTGCAAAGCCGGGCAACGCATCTAGTAAATAGTAAATTATAACACATTAATATGGTAAAATACAGTTAATACAGTGCAACAAATGAAAATTACATATAATAACTAACAGCTTCAACAGCTAATAAGCTAAGATAATTGGTTCAGTCTTCAGTTATAACAGGGAGCTATCTAGAACTTCTAATACGATTCTCCGAAATTATGACTTTTATATCAAAGTATGAAACATATTTCGATAGCTTACATGGTTCGCTTTTCGAAAATTTTATATCTAATATATATCTATCGGATAGACTGAATATTTCTGGATTTATGTTTGATGAAATCTCACTTTCGGTCTTCACAGTAGCATATAATATTTATTTATATGTGTATTAAGTCACTGCATCACTGGTTCAGATGAATAGGGCAAGACGTTTCTTCGGGATAGTTGCTAATTTTTCTGGGGCAAGTTGTTCCGCGGAACAACTTGCCCCCAAAAAAGGGAACAACTAGCCCCAAAAGCACATGTCTTTAAAACATTAAATTATAGGTTAGATAACGAAACATAAATAGTTTCAGCGTAGGATATAAGGGTGCACAATCTATCTTCATGTAAAAAAACCAAAAACCTAAACATTAACTATTCAATTCAGGGCGAAAGACCAAAAACACCAAAAACAAAAATATTTACTTTCGTAAATCAGTAATGCACGTGCTCGGCTTTTGATACACCGGACGCCACTGGGCTGGTTAAAATGGCCGCCATTTGTGCGCTATAACATTCTATTTCACGACGTATTTACAAAATACATGTGTCTTTTTTCTTAGCTGAGTTATTTCAAAGGGAACAACTTACCCGCGGAACTTTTAGCCCCGCTCTCCCCTACTTATCCTCAATCATCAATCAGTGGCAGTTAAGTTTTGGGTACTTTTTTTGAATTAGTAATGAGTCATTTCATTTTGAATGGTGTGCTCGTTATCCAAGATTGCGATTCTGCTTATTTTTCAGCTAAGAAGACACGTCTTCTTAAAATGGCCAATTACACTTATTAATTTAATTCTACTGTAAATTTGAGTGATTTTTATCTTAATGAAATGTCTAACATAATGTTTCAATGAAAGAGCGACTCCTGGTTAGGCTCGATTATTTTTTAAAGGGGTGGCCGACTACTGGGTGCAGAATTCTTCTGCATTTCCAATAGTCGGCCATGGTAGGCCGACCACTGGTTCTAAGTAGTTTGGATGATTTATCCAGTAGTCGGCCACATACTTAATGTAGCTTTTCATTCTTAATAGGGGTTCATCAAATTAAAACTAAATTAACTTATTGAAATACAGCGACAATTTAACTGTTTTGAGTAAAAATTCCTTTTCCAAAGTTTATTTCTCTTGAAAAATCTACTTATATTAAAAACTGAGTATCTTTCTAACTATCTTTCTAACTATCTTTCTTTCTAACTATCTTTCTATGTCACGCTTCTTTCTCCTGAACGCCAATGAACTGAAAGTCGAGCCAGGTACCGATAGATAGGTAATTTTTCAAGCTTCATTAGTTTCAATTCATGTAATTATACGATTTTAATTAGCGAAGATATCAATTAATAAGTAGTCAAATTTAAAGCGATTAAGCCTAATAAATGATTAAATATGAAAGCCATTGTTGCATTGCAAAACGTGGGTGCCATGAAACAGTAATAAAAATGATAATGCGAATTTTGAATGAAGGCTTAACTAAATCAAACACGAAACTCATAAGCGGGCGACTTACATAGTATTTTTATCGCTAGCTACTTGTAATATTTTGAAACATTCATTTGTTGAAGAGCCATCTACTTATATTAAAAACTGAGTATCTTTCTAACTATCTTTCTAACTATCTTTCTTTCTAACTATCTTTCTTTCTAACTATCTTTCTTTCTATCTATCTTTCTATGTCACGCTTCTTTCTCCTGAACGCCAATGAACTGAAAGTCGAACCAGGTACCGATAGATAGGTAATTTTTCAAGCTTCATTAGTTTCAATCTATATAATTATACGATTTTAATTAGCGAAGATATCAATTAATAAGTAGTCAAGTTTAAAGCGATTAAGCCTAATAAATGATTAAATATGAAATCAATTCTTGCATTGCAAAACGTGGTTGCCATGCCATGAAACAGTAATAAAAATGAAAATGAGAATTTTGAATGAAGGCTTAACTAAATCAAACACGAAACTCATAAGCGGGCGACTTACTTAGGCAGGAATTCAAGTGAAACACGGACGATCGCAACTCACCAATGCAATCGCAAATTCCCAAATTTGTGGATTCAAGTGAAACGAATTCACTTGAATTCGACTTCCAATAACGATTGCAATATGCGATCGCCTCGAAGCGATTGCAATGGTGTTTCACTTGAATTCGGCCCATAGTATTTTTATCGCTAGCTACTTGTAATATTTTGAAACATTCATTTGTTGAAGAGCCATCTACTTATATTAAAAACTGAGTATCAATGTCTGCTTTTTCTCCTTTGAGCGAGCTGAACTTACTGAAACTTTCCTGACCATCTTGAAGGCGCGAAGCATCTCAATAATTCGAATGATTTTTTTTATACAGGAAAAAAGTAAAGGCGTGAAGCGCCTGTTAGCAAGCCGCCTTGGCGGGGAGTAGTTTGACATTTTCCTCACTACTTTCAGGGCACGAAGTGCCCGTGCAACGCCGGGCCACGTTCGTGGTACGTCTTGAAATCGAATGAACATTAAATTATATCAAATAAAACTTCAGAATGAGGTAAAAGTTAGAGAGGGGGGACGTTATGCATCAACATGCCGCAGGAAGCTAATCTAGCTGCCCTGGCAGCTAGTAGTAATTAAATTAAATGTCTTAATTTCTTTTGACTACCATTTCGACATTTTATTGCGCCTAGTGTTGTAAATTTAATTGAAAATTCTAAAAAAGAGATTTTTAAATACGCATACGTTGAGTTAAGATTATAAGTTTTAATACTCATCTAGTTATTATCAAATGGTGTTTCAATACTTTTTCTTATCAAATTTTATGTTAAACTAATGAAATTGCCGAAACGAGTGATTTGACTTCTATTGATACTTATTTGGCAGTTAATAAACATTCCCCAATTATAGGAGATAAGATGCATTACTTCAATATTCACATAGGCTCAAGTTATTTAGTGAGTGCTAAGCATGTAATTATTCTTTCTTTTGATATTATGCTTAACTTTTTGCTTTACCAATGGTTCAAGACCCCTGTGCTCTATTTAGGATAATTGTTTCAAATGTTGGTACATTTTTACTAATGATTCTCCCCAAATGTTTGACTTCTTGAGTTTTCTTCGCTAGAGGATTAGAATTGTGCTGAGTTAATTTCAAAACTACATGTTTACATTGTTGCGAACTAAATTTCGGTTTGTTTTCAAGGTTATTCCTTGTTTACTAATATTCTTTTTGAAAGCTGTAAGATTAATTTCATGACATCCCGAGTTCCATTTACTTCCTTATTTCATCTTACTTCAATTAGTTTAAAACAAATAAACTTGCTTCAGTGGAACATTCTGTGCTAGATGAAGCCTTGATGGGGATTCCTTTCAGCGCATTTTTGAATGTATTTTTACTTGCATAGTTTTGGAAGCAATCATTTCTGAAACTTCAGTTTTAGTTTTATGTTCCGTATGTTGAAATTCCGTTCTAATGCATGTGAACCAGTTAAGTGCCGACGTGATTATTGGTTATGAATTGTGTCGACTCTATTATTACGTCTTTATGTTTACATAAACAGTAAAGCAGTTTTTCATTTCTTGATTCTTTGGTCATTATCACTAAAAACTGCTGTTCACTACAAAACTATTCCTGTGTTTTTACTTCTAAGCAAGTACATTTTGTACATTTTATATGAACTTCGTTTATTTTGTCCCTTCTTGCATCTTTAGTAAGTGCTGCTGAAATTCTTTTCTTCAGAAGCTTTTTTTTTTAACTTTCTTTTATGCCCAAACTACGTATACGCAACACGTAAGACTTTGTTGCAACAACATTTATTTTATCTTTTATCACTTATTTCACAATACAAAGTTAAATCGTTTATTTCTGGAGATCGTCCTAAAACGGTGTCCGGGTTTGACAAGAGGAAAGGGTGGTTAATTAAACTGTGACAGATTGCGGCAGGGTGAGGGGAGGTAACAAGAAATATGAGTTTTCATATTTTGGTCCGCACAAAACCATTTTATGTAACAACTAGCGGTACCCGCACGGCTTTGCCCGTGGTATAAAACTAAAACGTCATTTGGTAATAAATTCATACTGCAGAAAGAATACTCAATTTTAGTTATAATTCAACTATAATTCCTTAATAACAATTTGGGTGTGTGTTATAGTGTGGTAGGGGAGGGTAGCTTGAATTGTGAAATATCGAGAAAAAGGGATGGAGTGGGGGCCAAGTATGTTGGGAAAAAAGTGTTGCGCCATTTATACTCGTACCCTTATAAAGTTTTTTTTTATGTTTTAAATTATTTCCTTTTTGATATAGACATAGATATTTAGACGTTATTCAGAAAAAATACTTTTTTAGCTCGAGTTTTTAAAATAAAACTGTTTTTAGGCAGCTAAAGTATAAAAACATTAATGTCCCGAGAATTCTGAGCTAATTGTACTGTCTAAAATTAATAATGGTAGATTGATAGTTAGAGAAATAAGTAAAGCACATAGTGTATCAAAAAGTACACTAACATGATTATCTACACAAGTTGAGTACCATAGGTACCACGAAAAATATAACCAGACTAAGTATAATGCATCTCTGCAGACCCGTCATTTCACGTTTTTAGAGGAGGGGGGGGGACAAAGGGTGCAAACACAATACAATTTCATCGGAAAAAAGCAAACACCACGCCCACTTATATATTAATTAACTGATTTCTCAAAACCGAGGGGGGGGGAGATCAATTGACCCCCCTCCCTCCTGACCCCCCAAATGACAGGTCTGATTCGTTGTAAGTTTCCCTTTGTTTTGTTTCTTAAATTCAACCCCCTATATCAGATAAGATCAATGAAAATGAAGTGGCCGACTACTGGATTCAACGTGGCCGAGCACTGGATTTCTGTGGCCGACTACTGGAGCATTTACTAGTGTTGACAACAGCTTGGATTTAAACGTAATTTTTTTTTAAATTTCTGAAACAGTTAGGTGATTCACTATCAGAAAGGTTCATTCTAAAGTTTTACCTTGTTTTTTTTTTTTTTGCTGTATTGATAGCTGAAAGTTCTAGGTTAGATAAGATCCACAAAAGTTCTCTTAAATGGCCGACTACTGGAGCACTTACCCTATTAACTATTAAGGTTCTATTATAAAATGAATCGATTATTTCGAAAAGGTAACATCTCGGTTTTTTTTTTTCAAAATCAATTTTTTAATGGCATTCTGTTATTAACGTATAAACACGTTATTCTTGTGAAAATGGAACATCTCTGCAGTTCTATCATTGCAATAATTATCCCTTTTAAGCTTCTTCGTTTTTTATAAATTAGTTTTTTTGCTCCCCTGAAAAATGTTAAATTTTAGAGATATTCCTTTTTTGAAATAATCGATTCAAATATAGGAGACGAAAGCTTTGCTTGAACGGTTGAGGGGATCTTTCATTTGCAAAAAAAAATTGTGCTATAACTTTTAAGGCTAAAGTATAACTGCATAAAAGACGGATGTTCCGCCGGAAATGTTAAAAAATTCATCAACTTAAAGAAAAAGAATATGGAACTGTAGCTGTTAGGTTTAAAGTATAATTTCTTGAGAGACGAATGCTCCTTCGGGAATGTTAATAAATTCATCAATTAAGATAAAAAGAATATTGTACTATAACTATTAAGTCTAAAGTATAACTGATTGTAAGACGGATGTTTATTCGGAAATGTTAAAAAACTCATAAACTTAAAAAATATATCGATCTGTGGCTTGGTTCTAAAAGGGCCAATGTCAATTTTTTCACATTCTGTATTATTTACATCAAAAGTTTCCAATTTAGTAAAACTCAAATTCTACAAAGGCCAATGTCTATATATTATATAATAATATATATATTATATATTATATAAATTATTATATATATTATATATTTATATAATATAATATAATATATAAAAAATTTCATATGATAAAATAATGTTTCTTTACACTAACGATAAACGAATACCAAAAAATAATAATGGGAATCTTAATATAAGAAAGTTATAGCATTGTAAAAAATCTCAAATATCTTTCATCGCCTTTTTCTCGAAACTAACATTTTTGACTTAGGCCCTTTTAGAACTAAGCCACAGATATATATGTTGTACAATAACTCTTGAGATTGAAGTATAACCTCTTGAAAAACGGATGTTCCCCGTCGGAATTGTAAAGAAACTCTTCCACTTAAAAAAGATAATATTGTAGTATAACTGTTAAGCCTAATGGCTGCTCCATCGGAAATGTTAAGAAGTTCTATTCATGTAAACAATGTGGTATATTGTATTACTTAATTAATTTTAGCATAATATTAGTACCGTAAAATGGGGTGTATAGGAACAGCGGGGGCCAATCGGAACAAAACTTCCAGACCGTACAAAGAAATTCTTCATAAATATACTATTGGGTATTTTTCGCCATTAATATTTTTTTTTTAGAATGGTAAGATCATAGGAAGTAGGAAAAAATTGCTTTTGTCAATCTGGCAACGCTACTGGCTTCTAAGGAGAGCTGTACGTGGAATGCTAGAAAACATCACATTTTCATAGACTGCAAAACTTCATATGCAAGAACAAAACTTCTTATATTTTAAACCTAAGAGTGGTATGTTTCAATTATACATGTATCTGAACAACAGAATACCACATTAGAATTTACATTTTTTATAAATTGTGTCATAAAAGTGAAGAATTCTGAAAAATGCCATAGGATTTTTCCTATGGTGCGGGGTGAATCGGAACAATTTGTTCTGTTGTTCCAATTCAAACTTATTTGAAGGAAACTGTTTGAAAAATCAAGATTCTAATCCCAGTTCCTCTAATCAAGACAAGGACAAGGATTTATTACTGTTTATCCCTTCTCGTGAGCAACTAGATCTTAGAATGACAAAAAGTTTCAGATTTCATAAGATTTTTTCTCCAGGAGACTTCTTTTTATTTGAAATACGAGGGAGAAAGTCATATAGACTTTATATAGCAAAAGGCAAGCACACAGACAGTGATGAATAAGCAAAAAAATCTTTCAGGACAATCCCCCAAACCCAGAGATTTTAAGAAACTAAAGAAAAGGCAGAGATCATCCCAGAAGATGCTATGAAAAAACTAAAGCCAAGTCACAATTGCTAGTTTTAAGGACAAGTACATATTTGTGGACGACATGAGTGACTTCCATTCGTGTTAAATCTTTGTATTTCAATTCAAAAGCATTTCTTAAAATTACTTTTCATTTTTCATAAGTTCAAAATTATTTTGAATTTTGACAAATTATAAACGTTTACTGGTATAGAAATAATACTTTTATTTGACAGTAATTATATGTTCTTGTTCTCCCCCATCAATATTACTCATGTTTGTGAGACCTATTACAGGTTTCATGGAAAAAAAATAGAAATTTTAACATGTGTTCCGATTGACCCCTATCAGCGGGGTGATTCGGAACACCCATAATTTCCTATATATTTTAATAATAACTGTTCAAAATGTTTTGTGTTTGCTTGGAATATCAAAAGTAAAGCAAGACCGAAGTTTTTACCCAGAAAATCAAATTGCAAAAAAAATCTTTTAACTGCTTTTTTTACAATCAAAGATGAAAAGTGTTCCGATTAACCCCATTTTACGGTATTATATGCTGCATAATTGTTTCCTCATTTATCTGATTCTTTCTCTTTTTTTTGACAGATTATAAAGAATTCAAGAAGGATGGTATTGGCTGATTGTAAAAAGTAATTTTCACATATCATTTCAAAAAGTAAGCATCTTACTTTACATCAGAGCTGAACGTACTGAAAGTGGTACTGTACCCCAATAAATATGTGTGCCGCAGTTGTGACTAAAAGCAAAAGCAAGATGTGGAATCTTGTCTTATGCTAAGAGGACTAAAACAGTTCGAATATACTTGCCGAATTGATGAGCCAGAAGTTGATCAAATAACTCTCAATTCGCATTCAGTGGTTTGCCAACGTGGAAAATGTTGAAAAATGATATAGCACACTATCATTATTTCCTCGAAAATTATTATTTGTTAGATGTGTGTGTATGAGATTACTTGTACTTACGCTATGAAGCAACTTGTTTCTTTCTTTACGTAGATGGTAGTAAAAAGTAACCAGTGACCATGTAGGGTGTATTTCCTATTCAGTCGTAAATTAGGAAATGTCAAGTTAGAACGAGAGACGGGATTGGACGCTTCGACGAAGCTATGCAGAGTAACTATATACCAATGCCACGATTGAATGCCAAAGTTTTGCATCTTGAAATCGTTGCCATCAGAGTCTTCCTAAAAATTTTGAAGATTTTTACATTATTTTTCGAGTATTTATAGTTTTTATTCTGCTTATATAAATTTATGCGCTGTTCTTCTATTTCTATCTTGTATGTTTCATATCTACAAGATGTTAGAATTTTGAATGAGTCAATTTTTTAAATTCACATAAGCCTGTTTGCACTAATTAATGTTACATTAAGATATATAAAGGAAAATATATACATATATATATATATATAATTAAATTGAATGTTGAATTATGATCGTTGTGAGTGTTATATATTTTATTAGCTAACATAGAGAAAATGAGTAACTATAAATATTTGTTTTGAAAGTAGCCATAGTATTATTTTGCAAAAACTTTAGTCTGAATATTCTTCCAAAGTACATCATTCTACCAACTGAAAATTTTTCTTACAAATTAGTCTAGGTATTATAACACGTTCTGGTATAATTTTCTTATCCAAAAAATTTCATATTTAATGTAATTCAGACTAACTGAAAATTTATACAAATAAAAAAATGTATCTTGAAGTCTATTACTGTTACCTCAATTAATTTTTCCTATTGTTTCCTTTAAAAACTATTTTAGTAATAATACTGTAGACTCTTGATTAACCGGGATCAGTTCAACCGGATTATAGATTATCCGAAACGCAGCTCAAAATTTTACAAATTATTCGAAGAATACAATAACACACCTGCATAAAAAATCTATTAAGAATTTGCCTAGCACAATTTGTTGTAGAAGAAAAGAAAAGCAGAATCAAACGTCTGTAGATTCATTTGTTACGAAATAGCCAGTTAAACTGTAAATTTCTATTATATTGTAGTTAATCTAGTTAAACATTAAAATTTCCCATTTTTTTCATCTTTTTTAAAAACTATTATTATTATTCGTATTATTAATGTCAGATTGTATAACTATAAACTTAACATGATTTTCAAAAAGAAAAAAATGCAGTAAAATCTGATTAAATTAAGCTGTCTGGTACAATTGTTTTCCCGGCGACAACGTATCCTAATCATCACGGATAATCAGTAGTCTACTTTACTAATACTTCAAATGCCCTCAACCATTAATTTTATTAAATAATTTCTCCTATAACATTTAAAAGCTCTGTAAATAAATAACTGAGTTAAAATGGCTTTAGTAACGCATATATAATATTTATCTACTGAAGTGAAATTTTCTTTTCTTCTACCTTTAAAGAATTTTATAAACGCTACTAAAAGTATGTTAATGGTTTTTCAAAAATTTTCGCTCATTTAACCTTAAAATTAAGGAAGTTTTAGCATTTGTTTCCCATCATCAAGAAAATCATTTGTATGCTGCTAGATTTTATGTAATGTTTTGTTTTTCTTTACAATAAAATTGAAATTTTAATTGTGCATTCTGTTGTTTGGAATTGTGTTCTTTTTTCCATAAGTTATTTAAAGAGTCTTTGTAACTAAAAGACGCTTTATGTATTTCATAAGGTTCACAGTTGAAACACCATTAAAGGAAAAAGCTAGAGGATAAAACATTTCTAAACTTAAAACTAGGTTTCTGAAAGCTATGGCATTTTACTTTATGCGGTAATAAAGCTCAGCAACTGAGCACCAACGGAAAATGCACTGCATGCAATATTTTAGACGTCGGTTTATATAAAACTACTAACTGCCAGGGCAACTAGACTAACTTCCTGCTGCATTTTGATGTATAATCTCCACCCCCCCCTAACTTTTATCTCATTCTGATGTTATATTATTCGATATTATTTAATGTTCATAAGATTTCAAGACATACAACGCACGTGGCCCGATAATGCCCCAAGCATCTTGCAGCGTGACCTAGTGTTGCATAGACGCTTCGCGCCTTTAAGTAGTAAAGAAGGTTTCAACAAACAACTCGCCGCCAAGGCGGTTCGCTAACAAGCTTTTCACACCTTTACTTTTTTCTTGCATCAAAAAATCATTCGAATTATTGAGATGCTTCGCGCCTTCAAAATGGTGAGGAAAGTCTCAGCAAGTTCAGCTCGCCCACGGGAAAGAAGCAGACATAGACAGATACTCAGTTTTTAATATAAGTAGATGACTTTTCAACTAAGTTATATTTCAAAATATTTCAAGTAGCTAGCGACAAAAGTAGTGCGTACGTGGGCCAGCTAATGAGTTTCATGTTTGATTTATTTAGGTCTTCATTTGAAATTCTCGTTATCATTATTATTACTGTTTCATATTAACCACGTTTTGTAACAATGGATTTCATATTTAATCATTTAGGATCGCTTTAAATTTGACTACTTATTAATTGATATCTTCGTTAATTAAAATCGTATAATTATATATATTAAAACTAATGAAGCCTGAAAAATTACCAATCTATCGCTACCTGGTTCGACTTTCAGTTCACTGGCATTCAGGAGAAAGAAGCATGACATAGATAGATAGATAGATAGATAGATAGAAAGCAAGAAAGAAAGATACTGAGTTTTTTATATTAGTAGATCATTTCACTGTCAAATATTTGCATCAAATGTTGGACTTTGAATATTCTTTATTTAGTTTCAATCGAAAATTAGCACACTACGGGAAAATGATCACAAAAAATCAGCCGAAAATTTACAAAATAATAATTAAGGTATTCTAAAATAATTATTATTTGTTTGAATTTTTTTTAAATTTATGCTCGAGGAGCAAAACGCCTTAATTAAAAGTGCGTAGACGCCTCATTCAATGGTTAGAAATGCGCAAGGAAGAACGTTCATAGCCAGTAAAGCTTTACTTTTTTTGTACTTTTACTTACATTTTCTAAAATAATTATCTCGAAAAGTTTATCCACTGGTAGTTGACACTACACTAGTAGCTGACTCATGTATAGAGTAAGCTATTTTATGTTTTTGATTAAAAATGCATTAAACAAAGAGCTAAATTCGCAATTCTACAGCTTGAGTAATGAGTATGCCAGCTTGTTGCTACTTAATAAATTAGCCGAAGAAGCAAGGACGGATCCAGAAACTCTTCAAGGGAGGGGCGATCGATTTTCCTTACTTACTTTTTGCTATGCATGCTTTTTGCTATAATGGTTTACAAATATGGATCCAAAGGATGAAGGATTCGGACTTCAATTCCGAAACCTTTCCCGGGAGAGCTTCCAACCTTTCTATGGCAGGGATTCAAGTGAAACAGCACTGCGATCGCTTCGAATTGCAATCGCTACTGGAAGTGAATTACATTATCATCAACTTAAATTGGCATGACGTCACTACGGGTGGAGCCAATAAGAGCTCACAAGCACTCAGCGATCTCCTCTTATTCACCAAGTAGGCTGTGACGTTTTAGCTAGCTCGTTTTTCATAGGCAAACGTCACGATGTTTTTATCAAGAAACGTTCTAATGTAATTCAGTTCCAGTCGCGATTGTAATTTGCGATTGCCTGTTTGACTTGAATCCCTGCCTAAAACGAACTTCATTAAAACTCGTACAAAATTAAAATTTTCGAACTTCAATATCGAAAAATTACCGGTGAAGAATTCCTCAAGGAAGGGGCGCTAGCCCCCATCCTCCCTCGTATCCGCCCTGCGAAGAGGCATGATATTTCAATTTTACAAGGCAGATGTCTCATTGCATAGGTTATGTCTTGCATAAGCTTCCCCATAGACTGCAGAACCTTCTATAATTTATTTGAAATGCGAATGCCCTTTTAACCAAAACTACGAAAAGTTGTTTTCGTTTTTGCAATGCTTACCTCAGGGGTGATTGTGAGTTTGTGAAAAAATACCTGAAAGTTTTAAAGAGAAAATGGATGTATAGGGGGGGGGGGGAGGTCAGAAGTATGAAATTGGCATATAAAAGAATTCAAATAAACTTATTACAGGTATACAATCAAAAGCTCTACGATAAACATATTACTTTTACTGTTCATATAATTGAAGCAAAAAGAAAATTAAATCAGAGCTTCAAATCTTAATTTGACATTTTTATTTTCACAAAGGACACAGAATTTCGCTCGAAAATTTGGAATTTGTGATTTTTTAATATAAATAAAAATATATTTCATTTATTTCTCTCCTAATTAAGGTTAATAAGCATCAAAAATGAGAATTCGATTCTTATATCGGATGCAAACCAGTTGCGTTTTTCAAAATGAAGTCATCTAAATCATAAAAGATGCAAATAGAATAATTTATTCAAGTTAAAAAAACAATTAGAACGGCATCTTAACATTTCTGTTCGATAAATATTATTAATAGTTATCGGTATAATCACCGAAAATTCGAAAAAGTAAAAAAATACCGGAGGTGGGAATATATATAAAAGCAGGTAAAAGGTATTTTCAAACATGAAAATACCAGAATCGATCATGAAAATACCGGAATTCCGGTAAAATACCGGAACACAATCACCCCTGGCTTACCTTTTAGCTTATTCGTTACAACTGTCAACTATTGGTGATTTTACCTTAACACTAAAATAAGAGTTCAATGCAAGTCATTTCAAAGACGAAAAAATTCATTCATAAGCTTAAAAATTTTAACTCATGATATACTCCTTTTAATATTGTTAAAAAAAGATAAAACAAATCCAAGTTAAAATCTGAAGTTAAAAAGCAACGTAAATAAAGCACAAATTAGGTAGAAAATGCAGCAAATACCATGCTGTTTGCTGAGTTTTTTGAGCTGAGGAAGGGGCTCAATTGTAGCCTTAAAATAGCTATTTGCTGCACTTTCTACCTAATTTGTGCTTTATTTAGGTTGATTTTAAACTTCAGATATAGTTTAGCACAAAGCTTATTTGATCATTCTTCATGTAAAACCAAGTTTATTTCCGCTGCGTATCAACTACCAAAAAAAAAATAATAATTTCAGAAATGTTATCTAGCCATTTATCCGAAATTGGTTTATTATTCCAAATAAAAACGCACAAATTCATAGCAGTAAAGACTGATGAGCCAAGTTCAATATTTGGTAGATTTAATTGTAAAAATTTCTTTTATAAAACATGATTTTGAGCGAGAATTTTTTAAATAAATACTCTATTCAATTCCTTATTTGAAACAAACTCCTGTTATTCTTGTTATGGTACAAATTCAGAAATGTTCTTTTGATTTCGTTTTATTTCAAGAAAATACTGTTTTTAAAGTCCCAAGAGGATTTTGATGTTACTCCAAAAAATTTCCAAAAAATTCTTTTAACGAATTATTCCTTTTGCGTTGCATATGAAAAAGGATTTAATCTGTATTGTTCGGCTTCATATGTTCAGGTGAAAGGATGCAACTATGTTTCAATCAGCTTTTTTCTTTAGTATTAGCAATAGCATGATTAAAATTCGCAATAACTAGTTTCATTTATTTAAAGATTTTTTTTTTTTTTTTTTGATAATCATTTCAGTTTACTAAGGTCTAATATGTGTCAAAGATATTGAATGATGACCAGGTCCTTCACTTTAAGTTTTGACGAGAGTAGGGGCAAAGGGTAAAAACTTAAGTTCAAACATTGTCGGGAAAAAACACATACTTAGGTGAAACATCAGAAATAGATGAAAATGCGCGAAAAGTGGAAACACGATTCGTTCAAACACAGGCGAAATTATGTACAATAGATATCGAAAGACTTCGTACATTATATACCTTCGTACTTATACTCCTCATATTTCGTACCGTTCCGTACAAAGTGTTTTAACTCTAATGAGAGGAGTGAGTGACGAATTTTGTTCCCCACACCCTGCTTCTCTTTCGCACGTTTTCGACCGGTAAAAGTGTTCCTGTGCGTCCACATCCGCCATACTCACCGGGTTTAGCACCATGCGACTTCTGGCTTTTCCCAAAAATAAAAACTGTGATTGAAGGAAAACGTTTTGACACCAATCCTGATATAGAGATGGTCACGACTCAGCAGCTGATAATCATTCCAAAAGACGACTTCTAGAAATGCTTCCAGTCATAGAGTCGACGTTGGAAAGAAGTGTACTGTAAACTAAGCACAGTACTTTGAACGATATTAAAACAAATTCGATAAAACGTAATTACTTTTTTTCAATTAAAAAATAATTCACCGTATTTTTTGATCACACATCGTACGCTAGAAATATTTTTTAAAAATCTTTATATAACAACATAATTGAACAATCACTAAACTATTAAACAGTAGGTTATTAAAACAATTATATAGCAATAATGCTTAAAATTATTTTAAAGTTCGATGATTTGCTTAAGAGAGATATTTGGTAAAATCTCTTGTTCGAAAGTAATGAAATGTTTAAACTAAAGACTTATGATTTATCTTCTGTATGAGAATGAATAATTTGCATTTTTAAACCAGTAACATTTTTTGTTATGAAACAGAATGAGGACTTGCAGTAAATGATTCCAAAGCAAGAAAATAAACAGCGTATAGAAAATACTACTGATAATCACTCTTTGATTCCTTGAAAAATTCCCGTTTACAAATTTAGATTAACCCATTAATGCCTGACATTTTTTTCCAAACATATTTTGTATACTGGTTACAAACAGTGTTTAATGGACGGGAAAAATAATTAAAAAAATATTATGTCAAAAATATTTTTTTATTAAGGAAAAAAAAATCGCCCCTTAAAAGTTACCATAGACCCCAGAGGGTACATACTTTTTTTACTAATTTGTTTTCTGCCTACAATATAATATTTAAAAAGACATTTTATAAGAAGAAATAAAATCAGCACTTGACATAAACTGGGAACCTGGGCATGGGCGCCCATATGCGGAATTTTAAGGGGGGGCTCATATATTTTCTTCATAGTTTACAGTTAAAAGATATGTATATATATATATATATATATATATATATATATATATATATATATAAAGATCGTTCCATTTTAATTCAACCAATGGGGGGGGGGGGTGCATCACCATTTTTGATTTCGATAGAAATTTTCATATGCATTCTTTTTATTTCCTAGACCTCAAAAATATATCCTTTTTTTTTTTTTTTGAATTTACCCTTTGATATGTATAATCCGTTTTTGTTGTTGGCAACAGAAAAATGGGGCATTTTGATGCTTTGTCTTGTAAACTATAATTTTTTTTCTATCAAAAATTTTGATCTTGCACATAGTTCATTAGAACGCTAAGAAAGCTCTTTTCATATAGGATATCAATAAATTTTATATGTAAAAAATATTCATTTTTTCAAGGTCAAAGTTTGCAACTAAAATCTCATTTTTTACTACTTTTGAAAATTAAAAAACTTATGAAGGGTTCAGAATAACAAGCCATATTTTTTATCATATATTCAAACGAAACTGCTGCACAAAAAACAAGAATCCGACAAAAATTGTCAGATTATGTTTACCGTGTGTATGATAGTGACTGGTGGCTAGGAGAAGTGTTGCAAGTAAAAGTAGTCAATGTTGAAGAACAATACAGAATAAATTATTTTCATCCGAAAGGGCCAGGAACGTCATTTAAAACTAGCTGTCGTGGCCGTCACGAAACTTTCTTCTATATCTATCTTATGAACTGTACTCAATAGGGTCTACCTATGGACCAATTTTCGTTTGATTCCAGTTACAAAATAAAATACGTACTCGCCCGAATAATTGGAAACAGCTCCAATTTCCCAATTATCGTAATAACCCTGCAAATGCAGAATCAATGAGCGAAATTGGAAATCATTGCAAAAGCCTTGTTTAGATTAATTGCAAACATTTTATTTGTTAGTAAAAGGAAATTGGCAACAGTTAAAAATTTCAAATCATTGAAAGTTTTCAGCTGTTTTGATAATTAAATAGCGTGAAAGCGATTTTTTAATGAATTGATTTTTCGCATTGTTGACTAAGCGCAAAAATCACCCCACCCTCCCCCTGGAGCGATTGGCGCCAAAATTTAATCGATGCTTGCTTCCTTATTGGGTTAGTGTTATTCCAAATTTCATTCAAATCTCAGCAATATTTCTCGAGATACAGTAGGTGCAATGACAAAATAAGCACTTTTGATTGCTCCACCCCCCTTTGAGATATTGACACACAAATTGAATCAGCATCTGTACTCAATAGGGTCTACCTATGGACCAATTTTCGTTTGATTCCGCCTGTTACTTCCTGAGATATAGCAATCACCCCCGCGCAGAACACGTGCGATTGCTCCACCCCCCTTCGAGATATTGACACGCAAATTAAATCAGCACCTGTACTCGGTAGGGTCTACCTATGGACCAATTTTCGTTTGATTCCGCCGGTTACTTCCTGAGATATAGCAATCACCCACGCGCAGAACACGTGCGATTGCTCCACCCCCCTTGGAGGAATTCGCTAAACAAAGTCAGGTGCACCAGTTCACATGGTGGTACATATGTGAAAAAATTTTTGTTCGATTTCATGCAGTAGTTTTTGCTCTAGCGCGGCCACAAAAACTGGTCACACACATACAGACTCACACACCAGACAGACACACACACACACACACACACACAGACAGACATTTTCCAAAAATGGTCGAAATGGACTCAGCGCACCTCAAAACGTGCAAATCCGTCAAAATTCGACATTCGAAAATTTTCACGAAACCAATACTTTCTTCTATATAATAGATATAGAAGAAAGTAAAAATCAAGTGAGGATGACTAAACTTGGATTCAGTTACAAGACATTTTGAAAATCTTGACTGCATCAGAACTATGGTTGGTGTGCACAAGGAAGAGGTCACTATAAGAGGTCACCTGTGATGAGCGAAGATTTATCAACTCTTCTCTGTGAGACGAAACACTAAAGAAAATAGTTCTACAAGAGAGCGTTAAGAGATTTAGACGATAAAATTTTTAAATTATCTTATAAAAGTAAATATGTTACTTCTAGAGATGGAACGAAGCTTCGGTCGGGCCGAAGCTTCGGCCAATTTGCCCAAAATGCCGCGAATGAATTACGCAGCGAATGAAAGATAAGTAAAAAAGAATGCATGATAGGGTAAGTGCTCCAGTAGTCGGCCAGTCTCCAGTAGTCGGCCACAATGACATAAAACTCCTCATAAATAGTAGTACATTTTTAATTCAAAATCAGATGTGACGCATTCACACATTCATGTACTTATCCTCAATCATCAATCAGTGGCAGTTAAGTTTCGGGTACTTTTTCTTGAATTAGTAATGAGTCATTTCATTTTGAATGGTGTGCCCGTCATCCAAGATTGCGATTCTGCTTATTTTTCAGGTAAGATGATTCTGTGGCCGACTACTGGAACATTTACTAGTGTTGACAACAGCTTGGATTTTAACATATTTTTTTTTTTAATTTCTGAAACAAGTAGATGATTCACTATCAGAAATGTTCATCCTTGTAAAGTTTTACCTTGCTTTTGTTACTGTATTGATAGCTGAAAGTTCTAGGTTAGCCAAGATCAACAAAAGATCTCTTAAACAGCCGACTACTGGTGCTTTTACCCTACTATTTTTTCGAATTCACCAAAAACTGAAGCATTTTGCATTAAGAATATTAAGATAAATATATAACACAGCGTAAATAGTAGTAGATTGGGTAGTTCTATGGTATAATAAATGATCATATCAGTTTCTTTATTATAAAACATCAACTGAATTGCAGACTGAGCTTTTCATGTTCCAAGTAGAGCTTCCTACTACTAATTTGCAATACAAAAATAGTAATGTCGTCTTTTCTTGTACTAGCAGTGCAAAGCAAAACAAAACAAGAAAACTTTTAATTAGTGAAATTAATTTAAGAATGACTCAGTAAGCTGAAAATGTTGTGTAATACTAAGAACATTAAAATAAAAACAACCAAAATAAAAATGAACTTTAATTAATGAAATTAATTTAAGAATGCCACAGTAAGCTGAAAATATTGTGTAACGCTAACAATATTAAAACATATGGAGAAAAGTATAAAACTCTACGCATTTATTATGCATTTAATCCAAAAACTTCAATATGTGGGCCAGCCGAAGCTTCGGCCGAAGCTTCGGCCATTAGTTGGCCGAAGCTTCGGTATTCGGCGCTTCGGCCAAATGCCGCTTCGTTCCATCTCTAGTTACTTCATAACACTTCTTTGTCATTTCTATAATTGAAAACTAGCAATTAAGAATACAATTAAATTTCACTAAAATCTGAGATTAATTACAAAAATAATCGTGTTGCTTCAGTGAAATTATCTGAAAATTCAGATGCCCATAGCTGCCAAGCGCCTTTGAATAACAAAGCAACTTTTGTTACATTTTTTTAATGTAAAAAGTACTTAAGATTCCACCAATAAAATGATTTTTACCTTACCCTCACATGCATTTTTTTTTAGCGTTGAATTTTTTTTTTTGAAAATTTGCAACTTTAGGGGGACATATCTCATAAAATGGGCAGAGTAACAAGCTAATTCTTTTGTATCATAAGTAACCACGCAAATGAATATATGATATCAAAAAAAGGGCTTTTTTTTCTAAACCCCCCTAATAATTTTGGAAAGTAGTAAAAAATGAGATTTTCATCAAACTTTGACCTTGAAAAATATTTTTTTTAATCTGAAATTTCTTGATATATAAAAAGCTCTCTTTCTTAGGTTTCAATTAGCTGTGTTTGAGCTCAAAATCTTTGATAGAAAAAAAGTTATCTATATATATAAAGATGACGGTGTTTGTCTGTTTGTACGTTTGTAACCGCTGGCCAGAAGCCCCCACAGCACCCACGGACCTGAAACTTGGCTCAAAAATTCGAACGTACCCCGCGCTCGTGCACCTCGAAGCCCAAATTTTTAATTTCGAATTAGTTATTTTTAAATTAATTAATTAGTCTCATTTTTGGTGTATCCGCCATAATTGAGGGGGGAAAACCTTCCCACACCCCAAAACATTATATATCGTTGGAAAGGGTTTTTTTTTTCTGAAAAAGAAAAGTTTTAGCACGTTTCTGTCCGTTAATTAGGACAGGAGATATTAATTAATCAAATTTAATCAATTTTCAAGGCCTAACTGTACGCAGAACTGAAACACTAGAGCCATTTTCCTGATCAGTTGCTCTTTTGTCCCTGAAGTTACTTTGTGGTTTAAATTTGCGTATAGATTTAAGCCTTGAAAATTTATTCAATTTGATTAATTAATATCTCCTGTTACTTACTTAACTTTCTGTCTCTTATATTTATTTGGCGAATTGATTTAAACTTTAACATGACTTTAAGTGGAATTTAAAAGGTTGTGGAGCGCATTTGAACTAAAGGATATAATATTTTTTCTTCAGAGGAGGTTAAAGTGAATTTAAATTTATTAAGTTGACTTCCTCAAAATTCGGGGTTCCCGAAAATGTCACAATGGAACTATCATTGTTAAAAATTTAGGGATGTCTATTCAGTTCCTCTTCGCATTTGACGTCGTAAAGTTTGGCGACAATCAGGAAATTTACCAAACCTCCCAGCCAGTGAAACACTACTTTCTCCAACTCAAAGAAAAATAAAACGGTCTGGGAAGGAACAGTAGTTGTTTGCAGTTTAAAGCGTATTTTATTGCATGTTTAAAACATGTATTTAATGCCGCCAGCACTAAATTTTTAATAATAATAGTTCCATTCTGACATTTTCTGTAACACCGCTGTTCAGTTAACCGGGAAATTTTCCAAACTTCCCGGCCAGTGAAATCTTGATTATTTGAGGGTCACTGTTAGATTGTAATCACTTCAAAGAGATGGTACGAAAGACATTATATTTCTTTCCTTTTAATGTTCACATTAAAATCATGGAAGAATGGTTGTGGCTGATCTACCTGATACAATCGGTTCCCTATGTTAATAAATTTAGATTTGGCGACCAATTTTACATTGAAATTACGGTTAAATCGGTGAATTATATTAAATTTCAAGGGCAATATTGCTATGGTCGTTGAGAGTTTTCGAAAATCTTGGCTCTACAGTTGTGTCAAAAGTTCCATTGAAACGTAAAAATTTCGCTAAAAATAAATAAGTTAGTCACACACACACACACACACACACACACACACACACGAAAAGAAGAAAAGTCTTAAGAGTGAGTTAAACTTTATTTAGTTAACTTCCTTTACATTTATTGCACGGGCATCGCCGTGCGGGTACTGCTAGTAATTCATAAGACTAAGTATCATAAATGCCCCATTTTTGCTGTTGCCAACAACAAAAATGGCCTATATGTCAAACGGTATATTTTTTTAATCTTTACTAATATATAAAGCTGTAGAGTTTGTTTGTTTGTTTGTTTGAACGCGCTAATCTCAGGAACTACTGGTTCGATTTGAAAAATTCTTTTTGTGTTGAATAGTCCATTTATCCAGAAAGACTTTAGGCTATAGTTTGAAAAGATTCGATAAGCGATTCGTTTTTTATTCGAATTCAAGGCAATTTTCTCATAAATCGCCGAATACTGGGGTTAAAAATTACTTACACATATTAATGTTATGTATCGTTGGAAGCAGAAAAATTTTGTCCGTCCTATGCAGTTTGTTCCGATTCTCTAACTTAAACACAGCACGAGTTATTCAATTTTTAAACTTGCCTTTTGCAAGGCTTCACCCGATTTCTTGCAATACTTGGTTCATTAAAACCATCAATAAAAAATAAACTAATTATTCCACAGTTTTGATTTTTACGCCATTGGATAGAGCGATATTTTTAACCCCAGAATTGATTCGACTTACAGTCGAAGAACCAAGCTTTTATCCCCACTAGAAAAAAAGTTACAAGCGTTTGAACTTTGAGTTCGAAAACCTCTTTCCTGATCAAACTATTAAAGTTTTATTGCGTTGCTATGACGACATCTTTTAAATTCATTGTTGGTGTCCTTTTCTTCATTTCGTTTCTTAAAAGCATTTCATTTTACGGCGTTTCAACAAGGCAAATAATGCGATCGTCCGTGTTTCACTTGAATTCCTGCATACTTAATGGCTTATATTTTTTTTCTGGTACCATTTTGAAAATGTGTTTCAAATTAAATTGTAACTCATGTTTTTAGCAGGGACTTTTTTTGGCTGCGATCTAAATATTAAAACAACTTTTTTGTTTGGAATTTTGCAATTAATGTTACAGGAAGAGAGCGGTTTGGAAATATTTGTTTTTGGTAGGGAATTGTATTTGTTTATTAGGGAGAGTGTTAAATATGTGCTACTTGACATTGTTTTTATTCCTGAGGAAGCATGTGCAAATAATGCGATTGACTTTTTTATGCGGGAAAGTTTTTTAGCGAGCCGCTTTAGCGGGGAGTAGTTCTTTGAAACCGGTTTCGCTAAAACTTTCCTCCCTCCTTTAAATGCGAGCCGCCTTGGCGGCGAGTAATCTGTTTTAAGTTTCCTCACTACTTTAACTCGCGAGAGCTCGCGCCATGTTTTGTCACACAAGTACTAGCGCGTGGTCGAAAACGACCCCAATGTGTTTTTCTTCATTTCTTTTCCTTTTTTTCATGACTTATTTATTTATTTTATTCATTTATGGTTTTTCACTAACAGAGACTTCTACAATGATTAGTTTTTGATTTGAAATACGTGAAGAAAGTTTTCTATGAACTATTACGAAACTGCTCCAGCTCTCAAAAACCTAAGTAGCATTTTTTGGGTTTCACTTTGGTGCAGGAGGAAAAATACTTATATTTAGAACTGGAGAACAAACATTAGCTCTAAATTTATTTCTTTGCCAAATAGTTTCTTTATCCCTTTCAATAAAGATGTCATCTGTATCAGGATTATCAGAATTTTCGCTAAAAGAAAATTTGCTTTCACTGTCATAATCACTAAAGTTTTCTTTATTGCTATACCTTCATCGTCTGAAATGACACATATTCATTACTTTCTCCATCGGCTAGTAGCTAGCTAAAATGCTTCATCCCTTGCTCATATGGGGTCGGCATCTATTCTTTGTCATAAGTAGTGGAAAAGCAATTGAATAATACGAATTTTGCAAGGACAGGACTACATAATCATTGTGAACGACACGCTTGTTAACTGAAAATCATGGCTAGAAGAAGGATTGCTGAACTTTCACAAAATTTTTCGAAATTCTTTGAATGGAACCGACTCCAAACACCTGTTCCATTCCGAGAACTTTACTGACGTCAGTACTCGCGTGCGGTCGTAAAAGACCACAATCGCAAGAACCACCCTAGTTTACAAGAATTGAAAGGATTTAAGAACATTCCAACCACACCCACATATCAATCAAGGGCACAATGGCAGCTACCCAAAAGATGGTTTCCTTATCTGTCCATGGAATTCCAAGAAATGGAAACAAAAATGGCTGGGGTCGTTTTCGACCCCGCGCGAGCTCTCGCGTGTTAAAGGCGAGCCGCCTTGGCGGCGAGTAGTTTGCTGAAACTTTCCTCGCTACTTTAAAGGCGAGCTGCCTTGGCGGTTATATATCAATGTATACCGCCTTGACGGCGAGTAGTTTATTTAAATTTTCATCACTACTTTAAAGCCCGTGCAACGCCGGGCCCCACAGCTAGTAAAATATATATTTTCTTCAGGTCTGGGAAATTTTCATCAAAATCAAAAATGATGATGCAACAACTTTTTAAAAAATTTGTTGATTTAAAATGGAATGACACAACAGCTAGTCCGCAGACATGGAGGAGTTTCCCATGCATATGCGGCGCCGGTTCATCCATGAATCTGCCTTTCTTTTTCTATTGAAGAATGTAGAAAGAGACACAATGTTATAATTCTGAAAGCGATTTCAGTGCAGATTAGAGTTATTACAATTTGGCATTTTTGGTAACTTATTCATTAATGGGTGAAGAAAAAAAAGTTTTAAATTTTTTCTGAATAAATAGTACTAAAAGCAGAAAAAGTACTAATTTCCAAGGGGGGGCTCGAGCCCCCCCTTGCCCCCCCTTATGGGCGCCCATGAACCTGGGAATAACTTTGAAAACTTAGCTTTTTTTCTTGAGATTGTGAACGATGTCATTTTTGATAAAGATTATATTAAAACTGCTGCAGAACACACTTTACAATGGTTATGTGCTGCAATCTGTTAATAACGAATTGAAACAATACCAAGTATTTGGTTGAAATGAAAAAAATTTGGGGAAATTCAGACCCTTTTTTGGACCGTCCCTAAAAAGGGACGCTAGGCATTAATGGGTTAAAAAAATAATAAAACTGAAAATATCCTCGTTTAATGCATTAAAATAGTTTTAACTATTTTAATTTCTATTGAGGGGAAAGTTTTAAAAAACTTTCCCAAAGTAAAAGATTACGGAACGCGACTATTGATATCCGTCAAAAGCTTTAGTCGGATGTCTTAGCGTTCATAAGCTCACACTTTGGCATTGAAAAGGACGTTCCTTGCAGCGCCGAAACACGTGTCTGTGGTAATGCCACGCATTTGTGCTTTTCAACGTTATATTTTTGCTTTTATTTTTCAAGCACAGAGGTATTTATTTATTTCATTTAACAAAGTAATTGTTTAATAGTAATTTTTCTTCGAACTCTTTGTAGTTCTGACTGAAATGAATTATTATAATTTTATTTACGTTCTTTTACACAAGCGCGAAAAAAACATGCGTTTTCAATGAGATTAAACCGTTTGACGTGAAGAACAGCAAATGGGCAATTCCACGGTAACTTACGTTACATTTTGACCAGCTCTTATGCAGTTAGCTCCTTAGTACAGACAAATATTGTTATAAAAACCTTGTACAAAAGCATTCAGTGAAAATGCCAGTCGAAAGCAAAATTAAAATGCAAAAATATTCGCTGCACTTAAAAATTTACAAAATTTAGCAGTCAAAAATAAGGCAGTAACTTACGTTACACAAAAAGGGAACGGCATAATATGAAAATTGGTTTTAAGGCAAATTTCTGCTCTATTACAGCTGTTTTCTTGTTTGAAGTATAACTTATCAGTTTCTTATAATATTTAGGAATTAATTTTCATAAATTTAAAATTTTATTTTAAAAATTGAATTTTATGAGAATTTTTAACTGGGTAACTTACGTTACAGTAACTTACGTTACAAAATTCACTTACAAGCATATATTTATTACAAAAACTAATGAATGAAAATTACAGCTTAGTTTAGATCAAAATACTGAAAATTAACAATTATGAGTTAAATTTACAGAAATTTAATGTCAAACTCAATGATCAATCAAAAAAATTACAAAACATAAGACTTTTAAATGCATACTGGCCGCTGGTATTAACAAGTTCAGGTAATTCTATTTTCGAATCATGTTTTCTCTTATAATAAATTTCTTCTGTCGTTTCTGGCCATTTCTGATTGGTTCCAACAGCAGCCATTACTTTTACTTTAAACTCGTTTTCTTCAATAATCGTCACAACTCAAGGATACAATGTATTTTCGTACTTCACCACACACCAGTCACCAGCTTTTATCTCTGTTTTTTCTTCTTGTTCCTTAAAATACTAACTAAACGAAATCCTACATTTTGTTCATTTCTGGTTCTTAAATGGTCATTGTGAATGTGCGGATCTTCAGAAAATTTTTTGATACATTTTGCTTTTTCTAACATATTTCAATACTATCAAGAGTGACTTTTATTTATGAATCTGTAATATCCACATGACTTTTCTCATACCCCTTCTACAGCGCATCTTTTCTGCAGAGTTCAGTGGCATTTTAATGCAAAACAAAATATATTTCAATTGAAAGAGATAAACTATTTTTATATTTGTTTTTTCCAAAACATATTTGATAACTTTAAATCATAACAGAAGTCATTTTTGAATAATTCATAGTACATTACCTGCTAAATATTCTGAATGCAGTGATATTGTTTAAAGAGAATTAATATCTTAATAGCCAAAAAGAAGCATGTAATTTATAATAAAGGTGTATTGTAATCTTATTAAAAAACAGACATTTTAAGAAATATGAGTAATCTAAATTAAGTAAATACAGTAGTACAATTAAAAGAATTATTGAATAAATTACTTCTATTAACCACATAGGTTTTATTTACAATTTACTTTATTTCGAAACACAAGTATTGATGTTCTTCTAAGGTAACTTACGTTATCTGCATATGTGGGTAACTTACGTTACACGTTTTGATTGTAGCACAAAAAATTAAATAACCAATATTCAAAAGAAAAGTACTGTTATTTGCTTAGTACACATCTATAAGATAGAAAATATAACATAGTTAAGATTGTATTGCCCTTTCTTTATTTGCTGTAAAAACTTGAACATGTTTTTGGTAACTTACGTTACATAGAACAGTGCCTTTTTGAATTTGACATGAATCACTTAATTAAATTAAAAGCACTTGTTTCATCAATTCACAATATTAATTTAAAGTGTAATAAACAACAATCTTCCTTTGTCACATTTATCTAATGGAAAAAATTGAAACTTATCAATGTTGAAAGTTTGACCATTTGCTTCACTGAAAATAAAATACTCTAATACCAACTTCAAAGTATTGCCGAAACTAAAAAACTACATTCCTAACAAAAAATTGTTATAAATAAGAAACTTCTAACATTTTTAAACGAAAAAATATGCAGAACAGTCACATTACTCGAGTTTAATTTTTTCAACGCTTTTCCACACTTGCATGGAATTGCCCAAATGGCCATATTTTACTCTTTCGACTGATTTTTTTCAGTGGATATTAAATATTCAGAAACATGATTTACGCAACGGTAAGGGACTGGTGAGTTTTCTCCAATTGAGTTACAGTACTGCAAAGAAACAAATTCCTTATCACTAGAACAATTCCTCTCCATCTCGGTGTGGCGATTTGCATAAAAGAAAATTTCTTTTGCTTCTGTTGTCTATGGTGCTGAAGATGTACTGAAGTACTAAAAAAACATAAGTGGTTTCGTCGCACTAGCAAAGCTGGTACTACTGCCATGTCAATTATAGTCCTGTTTCCAACACAGTACTGCCGTGCTAAGCACAAAAGTTGTGACAGTAGCTGAATTCAAACTGAAAAATTGCTTTTTAAAGTTTTACCCCTTTATAAGTTCAGGTGCCACTTTTTCAGATCTACTAGGGGGCTACCGCATCCTGCTCAATAACACTCGATCCCAGGTAACTAAAATATTGTTATAGCTTTATTTTAATTTAAAAAATGTACTGTTTATATTTATCGGAGTCTAAAAAGAAACATATTTGATGTTCATACATTTTAAAGGACACTTACTTTTACTTGCAGATCGGGCAAACATTCCTTTTATAAGGAAAATAAATACCTATGTGCAATTGAAGTTTTAATCTAGCGTTAAAGATGTATATTTGTGCATCTTTAACATTGGATTAAAACTTCACATTCCTTTAATACATTAGGAGTTTCCCCCAAGCCTGTTGAACTTACTTTACCACCGCGACAGCATTTTGCCCCGTATTTATTACTTTAATTCCAACTCTTTTCTCCAGCACAGTGCATGATAAAAATCAAATATCAGTTCTTATCACACAATTGTGTTCTGTAGCACTTGTTTCTATTTGGGAATTTCCTCTATTTGAAATCTGTAGTTCATTAGCGTGCCTAAGGTTAACGGAAGCATTTCTAATCCATCTGTTTTCAGATCTTTCATCTAAAGACCTATTTGCCAGCTATTCTTTTCTTATTAATTCAAGTGCTTTTGAAACATTCATTCTAAAATCAAAATTTTATGAACAAAATAGCCGAAGCCGAATGACGATGGACGGCTAGAGACGCCGCACAGTGTTTCGATTAATGTTAGCTAGTTGGACAAAATTATTTTTCGTCATTTTTACATATTTCTGGATAAGAGCTCAAATTTTTCCCGCCTTCTTCAGAATCTTGAAATGATGTGAAAGGTTGCGGCACAGCACATTCAACTTCGAATTTTATGTCTGTGTCCTGCCAGTTTGCATTAGTTGCCAAAAAACGCTGCTTTGATTTTCCCGCAGCGACCTATTTATCAGAAATTTTGGAGGAATAGTTAGCTATTTTTTTCCTGATTTTTCTTTCAGAGTCCTATGTAAGGTTTTCAAAATTAAATATAGAAGAAAAGATTTCGAAGAGAATATAGTTTTTTTCTCCTTTTAGGGGCTTCAACCATTCTTCAAAGAAATCCCTGCTCGAAAGAAAGTACTCTAGAAAAAAATATGTTGTACTCGAGTGTGCTGCCTATAATACGCCTTATTAATAATGGGAAAGGTGCAGCTACTGTATACAGAAAATTTAGCCCGGGGACAAACGGGGACAAGTGTTTCCCGTCACGTGAAAGTTTTGAAACAAGCAAAAATATTTTGTTCATCTTAAAATGTTTTTCTTAATATTACTTAATTATCAGATAGAATAATTTAATTAGGCAAAACTCGCACTTACTAGTATAAATAACACCCACCTTGAACAATTAAATCATATAAAATTCGGAAAGCTTAAATTTTATGTACATAAAATGATGTCTAGAACTCAATTGCTTTATTCTAAAACAAAGAGACGCGTAGCTTCAGCCCTTAATACTCACCTGGCGGAAGTGAGTTAGACATAAACAAGTAATGAAGGAGCATGTTTTGTTGTATTGTTGACATTATCTCAATGCCGAATTTTAGAATTCCGAACTTGACTTTTGTCCACCTAGCTTACACTAATCGAAACACTGTGCGCCGGTCGAGATTCGTAAATAAACTGATCGTTACAAACGGAAAAAAACAAATAAAGGCACATTTTGCGTCACGCATAACCGTTAAAAAAATAAATAGATTTTTTTTAATTCTTCCCATTTACAAATGACCTAAAAACAATGCAGGCGGGAAAAATATATGGCGAAGAACCACCTGATGACAAAAAAAGGCAGATATAGCTCCCCCCTCCCCCCCCCCCCAGTCTCTACCCCCACGAATACACCCTATGCACTTTTAGATAGTGATCACTTAACTAGTCATTTTAAGTTTGAGGACTTTTTTATTTATTTTTATTCAATATTTTACTATTTATTTTATTTTTTTTTTTTGCGTTCATTTTTTTTTCATTTCAGCTGGAAAGAAGTGCGGCATTTTGCTCAGGAAAAACACTCCACCTGCCGTCCTCCCCAAAAACCCACCCTGGTCCTCATTTTCGTCCACAAATCCTTTTTTTTTAAATCCATGTTTAAAACTCATAGCACACAACTTTTGAAAGGCGAAAACAGCATAACAAATAAAACTGAAAAATATATAAATCGTTTTTTAGTCATTAAAACAAAAAATTTGGTATCGGAAGAAGTTATGGTATCAAAAAAATTAAAACTTAAACTTTAAAAAGGTTATTCTGCACTTTAGATTGAGGGTTTGCTTTAATGATAGTAGATGGCACCACTGATCACTACAATCCAAATACAGACTTGTGCAAAAAAGGGACAGCTCTGCCTTTTGAAAACTTACAGAAATCAGAATGGGGAAAAATTTAATTAATTTTTAAAATTTTGCTTTTGAATTTAATATGTAGAAAATTAGTCTAAAGAACTAATTTCATCGACATTTCAATGCAATAAATTTTGATTCAGTGCCGTAATATGAACTGAAGTTGTCATTAGCACATTGTTGGTTGCTTTATTTTGAAAAAATAATGACAAGCACTAAAATACAGTGCGAAACAAAATTGTTAACTCCAAAAAAATCAAGCATTTTTTTAATCACAACTTCAATCAGGTTAATGAAATTTTCTTAGAGCAAAGATGAAAAATGGACAAAAGAGTTCTAAGATAGTAAAACTTCTGAATTTAACTGCTGTTATTGAATTTCAGAAATTTTAAGGGCTTTAATTTTTCAAAAAAAGGGCAGTCTTTTTATCCAATCGTTTCCTAAAACCTGGAGAAAAGCATAAAACCAAAAAATAAAAATTCTTGGATAACAGCAAACTTTTCTTCTAATGGTTTTCACTTCAAACCATCATAACATCAATATTGTCATTAGTGATCAGTAGTTGCTTTATTTTTCAAATTTCATGACAAGCAATGTAATCAAAAGAAAAAATAATAAGCTAAAATAAAAGTTCTTGTTTGAAATTCTAAATTTCTAGCTTTTTCCTCACACATGCTCTTTATGACTTTAAAATAAAATAAACAACAATCTCGTTAATAGATTGCTTTTTTCTTTCTTTTAAAGTTATGTCGAATGATAAAATGTGACTCACAGTGTTACAGTACACAAAAATTCGTAAATTGCTACTTTCTGTGCACGTTTTTAGATAGATAGACACATATTCAAACATTTTTTTTTGTTTCTTTTTTTCGCAGAAGGATTTGAAGTTTTTCAATGTATGTTTCCGGAAAAAAAATCGAGTCGGTAAAATAATACTCGAAATATACCAACAACCGCTTATATACTGTTCTTGCATTGAATTCTGATCTTCTTGCATTGTGGTTTGAAAAGATGCTGAACAAAACCCATAGCCAAATTTCAGCATTAGCTGAATGCTCCCAGGGTGCGGGGGGGGGGGGGAATGTGCTGGAATCTCTCTCTCCCTCCCCCCTCTTTTTTAACAAACAGTAGATTTCGTATGCCTTTATATGAATATCAAGTTGAATTACTTCGTTTAGACAAAAATAAATAAGTTAACTTCAATCGTTTATTTTTGACAAAAATAAAATTTAAGACGAGTTTACGACGAATATGAAGCAAATTGTTTTTTTTAAACAAAAAGTTGAGTTTGGCTTTACTAAGAATATGAAGTTCAACCGTTTCTTTTAACAAAAAGTAAATTTAGCATGCCTTTACGACGAATAAATCTCTTCTTTTGTAAAAAACATAATTTCTGCATCCCTCTACAAGGAATATAAGCTGAAATCGTTTCTTTTTACAAAAAGTACATTTAGAGCACTTTTACATCGAATATGAAGTTTAATTATTTCGTTTTGACAAAAAGTAGGGTAAATTTAGCTTATTTACAATAACTTCAAAATTAGATTTTTTTTTTTGCAAAAAGTAAATTTAGTATGCCTTTCCGACGAATAAATCTCTTCTTCTTTACAAAACATAATTTTTGCATCCCTCTACAAGGAATATAAGCTGGAATCGTTTCTTTTTACAAAAAGTACATTTAGGGCCCTGCTCCACATCAGCGTAAAACGCGACCGAAACCGAAGGCAGAAACTGAAAATCCGGGTACTTTTCATAGGAACGGGGGGGGGGGCGCTATGTAATCCATTTTACGCTTCTGCTTAATTTTTCTGCTTTACGTCAATGTGGAGCAGGGCCCTTAGAGCACTTTTACATCGAATTTGAAGTTTAATTATTTCTTTTTGACAAAAAGTAGGGTAAATGTAGCTTATTTACAATAACTTCAAAATTATTATTATTTTTTTTTTTTTGGAAAAAGTTCATTTAGTATGCCTTTAAAACGAATGTCAAGATGAATCCTTTCGTTTTTGAAAAAAAAAAAAAAAAAAGAATAGTAAGTTAAGTGTTGCTTTCCAAAGGAAATAAATTTTTCATCTTGAAGAAAAGAAAACTTAGTTTCCCTTTACAACGAATTATGAAGTTGATATGTCTCTTTTCTGCCAAAAAAAAAAATGTCGATTAACACATCTTAAAGATTCTGCCTCACCAGACAAGAGGGAATGGGGTGGCGTGGGTGAGAGTGACGCAAGAAAGAAATTTGACCCTATTCCCTCCTCTCTCGGCGATCTGTCAGTCTTCATCAAAACATCGCCGACCGCTCCCCTCTATCAGAGCTCAATCGAATATTCCTGATAAGCCGAGCAAGTACAGAAGCAGCGAGCGCGCCACTGGAATCAACACGTGCTGCGTCGGTCCGCTCCGGATTTATAAACTTGGTGTGCAATTGGGTAAATATGATTTAGGTTTAGTTAATGCATTCTAAATATGTAATTTAGTTTAATAATTTGATTCAAATATGCAAATTTGTTTTTAACTCATTTAATTCCTCAAAAATATGTATATTCAGAATTATTTGGGGAAACAATTTTGGGTTGTGCACACAGCACTCGGTTTCTTTAACGCAAATAACTGTTTTATTCAGAAATGTATTTTTTTTAAATAATAATTAGTAGAACTTTTGCAGGATTATCAACAGGGATTGTAACCGTTATTGAAGCACTGATAGTTTTCTATCTTTTAAAATGTATGCTTTTTCTTTTTGTAAAAATACGTTCTATGACATTTGTCACGCTAATAGATTTTAAATTATAACCCTGTCTTTTATTTTAATTAAAGATAATTCGTTTTACAGTTGCAAGATTTCTAAAGCCACGTAATTTTTTTTTTTTTTTTTGTTTTTTTTTTGTTTTTCTCCGTTTTGTTTTGATAGATCATACAGTTGTACTAACCTTTTTTCCTTTCTTCATGCAGTTTTCTATTTACAAAACAATGGTAAATAAGACTTATGATGTATGTGCCAGACATAGGACCATGCTTTTTTTAATTATATATTTCTTTGATATATGCTATATAAAGTTTAAATTCTTATATTTGAAAATTCTTTGTTATAATCGTTACTAAAACGAGCGTACATTTTCTTACTTAAATGTTAACCTTTTTACTTCAATTAAACCCGTCACAAACCCCTCCCCCAAAACTTTTTTATAGTTATAGCATACTGCGTCATGCAAAACTTGCTCTGCTCGTGAAGATCCAGGAAACTAGTTAGTGAGAAAAAAAACAACTGAACAAACTCACAAATAGCCATAAAATTGTTTCCACTCGCTTTGAGATTCGAAAGAATGCTTTTTGTAATGTCTGAAGTTCTAAAATTCTGTATGAAAACTGGAAGATTTTATTGCTGTTCGTGTGTGTTGCTCTGTTATTATTGGGTCATTCCATATAAAATCAACAAATTTTCAGAAATTTCCGTGCTGCACCATTTTTGATTTTGATCATACTGGGTAGGAAATATGCACCAATATTCTGTACCTCCAAACTGTTTTATTTTTTTCTCGAAAAATTTTTTTTCTTGAGATACAGCCATTTTTTTGCTCCGCCGATGAGTAAAATTCGACATTTTTGATCTTTTTTCTAACAGCTCTGGTAAATTTACTTAAAGTGGTAGAAAGATCAAACATGGCTTATTTTGAAGCTAAAAGAATGAACTTTCATTTGTGCATAAAAAGAAACGGTTTGGGTTAAGCCTAAATATAAATTTTCCCGTGTCAATTCGCGGTTCAAAAAGTGTCGTTTTCGTCATTTCAAGCATGAAAAAATATATGAAGGACTGACAGTGGGG
Source organism: Uloborus plumipes (assembly GCA_038373865.1). Classification (NCBI taxonomy): domain Eukaryota; kingdom Metazoa; phylum Arthropoda; class Arachnida; order Araneae; family Uloboridae; genus Uloborus; species Uloborus plumipes. The sequence goes on from JAXGGA010001967.1 coordinate 119,404, forward strand.
TTCTAATTTTTTTTTCTCTTGCACCCAGTTATAGATACTAGAAGCACAGAAAAAAATTAGATGATACCAGTAGTCTTTCATTATGAAAAAATTGCTTAAACTTGAGAAAAAATGAAAATTGGCCTTTTTCACTCCCCAAAAACGGCCTGTGGAACAGGTAGTAAAAATTTACAAATGCATGGAGTAAAAAGGTGTTACATTGCCCTTTAAAATGAAACAAAAACTGTCTTGTTATTCCAAGGCATTAAAGAGATATAAGCTTTCAAACTTTGAAAAAAAATGAAAAATATCCTTTTTCACTCCCCAAAAACGGCTTGTGGAACAGGTAGTAAGAATTTGAAAATGTATGGAGCAAGAAGGCATTACATTGAACTTTAAAAGGAAACAAAAACTGTCTTGTTATTCGAAGGCATTAAAGAGATATAAGCCTTCTAAGCTAGATGATTATTAAGAAAAAATACATTAAACTTGAGAAAAAATGAAAAATGGCCCTTTTCACTCCCCAAAAATAGCCTGTGGAACACTTAGTAAAAATTTGCAAATGCATGGAGGAGGAAGGTGCTACATTGCAATTTAAATCGAAACAAAAGCTATCTTGTTATTCCCAGGCATCAAAGAGATAAAGCCCTCTGAAAATTGAAAATTCATGCAAGATTTTTAGCATAAGTTAAAGCAATTATTTTGATGCCTGGGAATAACAAGACAGTTTTTGTTTCGATTTAAAGGGCAATGTAGCACCTTCCTCCTCCATGCATTTGCAAATTTTTACTAAGTGTTCCACAGGCTATTTTTGGGGAGTGAAAAGGGCAATTTTTCATTTTTTCTCAAGTTTAATGTATTTTTTCATAATAATCATCTAACTTAGAAAACTTATATCTCTTTAATGCCTTCGAATAACAAGACAGTTTTTGTTTCCTATTAAAGTTCAATGCAATGCCTTCTTGCTCCATACATTTTCAAATTCTTACTACCTGTTCCACAGCCCGTTTTTGGGGAGTGAAAAAGGATATTTTTCATTTTTTTTCAAAGTTTGAAAGCTTATATCTCTATAATGCCTTGGAATAACAACAGTTTTTGTTTCATTTTAAAGGGCAATGTAACACCTTTTTACTCCATACATTTGTAAATTTTTCCTACCTGTTCCACAGGCCGTTTTTGGGGAGTGAAAAAGGCCAATTTTCATTTTTTCTCAGGTTTAAGCAATTTTTTCATAATGAAAGACTACTGGTATCATCTAATTTTTTTCTGTGCTTCTGGTATCTATAACTGGGTGCAAGATAAAAAAAATTAGAACCTCACCGTCAGTCCTTCATATATTTTTTCATGCTTGAAATGACGAAAACGGCACTTTTTGAACCGCGAATTGACACGGGAAAATTTATATTTAGGCTTAACCCAAACCGTTTCTTTTAATGCACAAATGAAAGTTCATTCTTTTAGCTTCAAAATAAGCTATGTTTGATCTTTCTACCACTTTAAGTAAATTTACCAGAGCTGTTAGAAAAAAGATCAAAAATGCCGAATTTTACTCATCGGCGGAGTAAGGAGGTACAGAATATTGGTGCATATTTCCTACCAAGTATGATCAAAATCAAAAATGGTGCGGCACGGCCCATTTGTTGATTTTATATGGAATGACCCTATTTCTATTCGAATACAGCTTTTTTAAAACAAAACTTTCAACTATTTTCCACAGCAAATAACAGAATGTGCCAGATGAAAAAATCCTGGTTTCCTGCTGTCAGACTTGTGTTATTGCTCCTCTTTGGAATCTTTTTGGTGGTTCGAGGAGAAGTTGATTCCAGACGGATAGCCCACGGATTTACAGGCCGTTGCAAGCGTGAACCACCCGGTGTCAACACCCCCAAAGGCAACGGGGACGGAGGATTCAGGGTGAGGCTTCTGGGGAATCCGGAAAAGTATCGCCCCGGAGAATATTATACCGGTACTAATATTTTTTTTAATCTTTTCTGTAATATTCGTAACTATTTTATAGCTTTTGAGTTCATATAATTCATCATTTTATTTATTTTTAAACTTTAACTTAGTACGATCTATCCCGAAAATATCACGGCACGAAAAATAAGAGACCAAATCTCAGCTAGCGGTTGTGATGGAAGCGAGCGGGAAGCTATTAAAAACAAACTGCCCCTCTATATTTCTTCGTTCTACGCACTAAAAAACATAACAAACAATAAGTTTCTTGCCCACTAAAGTTCAAAATCAATATTTTAGAATGAAAATGCTATCAAAAACTCGCTTTATAATTTCACTGGCAGCGTTATTAATGTAATTAAGTCTCATAAAGTGAAGTTTACGAAATGTAGGCTAAAATTTTAATTTAAAAGATTTTACACTTACATTAATTTCTCTACATCGTACAAGTAAAAAAAAAATCTTTCATAAATTGTTGCGTTTCAGTATTTCATTAAATGTGGTACAATTTTGCCTTTCTTACTTTTTATCAAACAAAAATTTATTTTCGGATTGTACAATACATATCTTACATGAGATAGAAATATTTTACTAGCAAACCCTTCCTCTATTTTAGGAGCAAATATGAAGCTGAAGTATGGAAGCGTTCAAACTTACTTAATTTATTTTCTTACTTTTTCTTTACTTAAATTTTTTTCACAGAAGAAAAAAGATCAATCGCGTTTTGTAAATTTTTTAAAGTATAGAAGTTTACAAAACGTTAAATTTTTAAATTCTCAAAGACCCGTAGATTTCACACTTTACGACATAATGAACACAGTTTTTGACATAATAAAATTATGCATTGACATAATGCCTACGCTACCCCTTATTTGATTAACAAAGAACACCCAGAGTTTTGTTTTAAACATTAACTGGGAAATATTTGTGAAAGAATTGTCAAAATCGTGAGGAAGTGTGGATAAAACTTCCTTTTTCAACATTTGCTCTACGAATTATGGAGAACATTCTTTAAACAAAGTGTTATTGTGGAGCAAAGCGACTGTATGTGGTAACTCGCTCCTTTTGAAAGAGTCTAAGAGTGGCATCACAAAGAAAAAGAAATGTTGTTCGAAATGATTCTTTTTCAATGGCAATGGAGTTTCAAGGACAACCAATTTCGCCCAATAGAAACTGCAAAAAATTAGAAGACGGAAATGACGAAGTCCAGCTCAAAAGCTTAAAAGGATGTGTTAGATATAAACAAGTTCACGTAATCTTAGGGATGCGTAATTTTTTCAAGTCACCAACTTAAGTTTTGGGTGAGAAATTTGTAGCAGTATTAAAACATTGGTCACGCAAAGGTGGAAAATGAAATGTTTCTTGTGAAGAGTTTTAAGCAAAATAAATACATCCATAAAAAAAATTTAGTGCATCATGTGTAGAATGTGGCAAAAAAACCAAGGATGAAGAATCGGAGCCGTAAGTCAAAGTCGAGTTGATTTTGGTGTAAAAGGGTCATAATCGGAGTTTTCCACCGACTCCATCCAACTACTCGATGAAGCAGATATTCTTGATTTTTTGTAAATGTTTTTTTACAGGATGTTTACAAAGTCTTGAGACAAGGGAAATTTGTTAAAAATCAGACTTCAGTATTTTTTTTAATACTTATCTCAAAAATGTTTTTCTTCACGTTAATACATTTCTATTTATGCAACTTTTGTAGTTCTGAGAAAAAACTGCTAATTTTTAATTTTGCGCCTTGCACTAGAACAACCAAACCTGTTGTGAGGATTTGGTCAAAATAGCCTTTTTTGGATATAAACTGTCATATTTTTGGGGATATGTTTTGGGTGTCTATCCCTCTTTTTTGTTTCTTTAGACAATGCAATTTTCAGTTTGCGATGTTCGCACTCCTTGCTTGTCTTTAACTAATATTTTGTCAATGATGAAAAAACTTAGAATTTAGCTCTATTTTATACAAATGCTTTCAACCAATGAAAGATTTTAGGAACAACCGGCATGTTAAATGTTTCGAAAAATACGTCCATTGATTCTCAAACAATATATAAAGTATACCCAAACTCTAAGGCTTCGAGAAGAGACTCGAACTGGTAAACTTGGTAATTGTCGCCCATCAGTTTCTTCTAAGTCATTGATAACACACCACAGCGTATTATTAGCACTTCCGCTATTTACATGGTATTTTAATGGTGTCTATAACATAAAGGTGTTCGTAAAGAAACTCAAACGTTTTAAAACCACATTTTTAAAATTTAATTACAAAATTGAGGTTATTTAACATAATGCACTGAAAAGTTAACTATCAAGATTTTTAGAATTGAGTAGATTTTAAAATACGTCCACTCTGCATCATAGTACATATTCAACTTCGATTCATGTCGTGGACAGCGTGATGTTTGACACACGAGTAATTATTTTGAGCGTTGAAAAAATAAACTGAAATTGACGTGTATAAAATTCAATGAGCTGCTGATTGCTTTAAAATTAGATCACCTCACTTATAGCTTATACGTTGAAAGAACAACCTGAAACTGATGTGCATAAAATGCGATGAGCTGTTGATTTATTTAAAATTAATTCACTTCACTTAAGTTGAAAGAACTAACTGAAGCTGATGTGCATTTAATTAGATGAGCTGCTGATTTCTTCAAAATGTACTTACCTCACCTAGCTTACACCGTTAACTAAATATCGTGGGGTTACAAGTGAAACACACTAAGTCAAAAAACATGATTTTGAGAAAACGCTGATCAAAAAATTTTTATTTTAACTCTTTTGGAATTGACATAATTAAATCAAATTAAATTATAGTAATGGTATTTTTTGGTTATTACGAACCATTCTTGACTCGAGCGTGCTTATTTTATATTATTATCCCCAGCATGATAATGGTAGGGCATTAATAATGATCATTAAATTATACGACTTAGTGTGTTTCACTAGTATAGCAATGCATAATTAAGATATGACTTAGTGGGTTTCACCAGTAGAAACAGCTCATTTTTGTGTGTAAGATAAACTAAAAATCTGAAAATTAATAATTTTGTCTTAGTGGGTTTCATCAGTAGAAACAGCTCATTTTTGTGCGTAAGATAAACTAAAAATCTGAAAATTAATAATTTTGACTTAGTGTGTTTCACTTGTAACCTCGTACTTCTGTTATGGACACCCTGTACTTTCAAGCGATTTTTATTACCTCTTTCTGTTCATCCTTTCTTTCTTTTCCTATTTCCTATTTTTATTTTATTTCGCCTTTCTTTTCTTTCATCTTTCTTTTCCTTTTTTTATTTCGCAAGGATATACTTTATATATTACGTTATATGATGCATAAATCGCTTGCTAAAACTAAAATAAAATATTCCTGCCAAAACATGGTTAAGTTTTACACTTCGAAGTCCAACCGACATACTATACCCGATGTCTGTAAATATTATCATTTGTTTTATCTCTTTTACTCCAGTGCTCTAAAAACACGCAATCCCTTTTACAATCTAAATATCGATCCTGATTTTTTTCCTCTCACTCTCTTTAAGAAATCAAAATTGCAGAAATTACTTATTGAGTGATGTTTTTATCAGACATGCTATGTATTCTTCCCTTCTTTCTTCTCTCTTTTTAAACTATGACGCAAAAAATGAAAGCAGTTATAAGACTAATATGTGAGTATGTCTTGCATCGCAATGCCTAAATCGATAAACTGAGTTTAATAAAATATTTTTCGTTTGAAAACGGTGACTTAAAATAGAGAGTACTCTTAGCCAGTGATGCCCAACCTACAAACCGTGAGCTATAAATATAAGACCCGCGAAGCTGATCCATTAAGCCCTTTATAAGGTTCAATGGTATGATTTAAACATTTCTGTAACCTTACAAAGCAGCTGATTGCCTTCATTAGCTTCTAAAAATGATTGTTTTAAAAGTGGAGCCAAAATTGAAAGGTGTATCTACAAAAATGCATGCAGTAACGATTTTTTTTTTTTTTTTTGCTAGTTTTATTTCCTTTTCCATGTTTTTCCTTGTTTTCTAGAGGTAATATAATCAAGTTTTATATGTGTCAGTGGGAATCCTTTTAAGATGAGATACGATATTGGGTAGAAAATATCCGCCACGACGGCTCTTAGCTATGATTCATTTGAGTTGCGGTTATCTTTCAATTTAATATTGATTCATGCTTTACTGTAAAACAAGATGTATTATACTTTTAGGACTATTAAAGATCTGAAAAAACGTTCCTTGAATTAAATTCTGAGATCAAAGTTTAATTATCTAGTTAACTTCTTTGTTGTACGGTAGAGAAATAAAGAGAATTAAGAGCAAGAATCTGAGAGAGTGTCACGCCTGTGATTCATGACCTCTCAGATTTTTTCCAAAAAATTACCAAATGTTTATTATCTTATTGAAAGACCAAATCCAGAACGTTTTGCTCTAAAGTTGAGTTGTTTAGTTTTTATGGACCCCTAAAGTTGAAGGTGCGGCATCAAAAATTAAGCGGATTTTCAAGACATGGAAATTGCTGTGAGCCAAAACTCTTACCAGGAACTGTTTAACTCCAATTTTCTTTTTGTATATGGAATATAGAAGGTTGAAACTTTACAAAATGAATGTTAAATTTGTGCTAAGTTGTTGCCGTAAGGTCAGTGAAGGCCCTCAAAACAGGGCATTTTTGACGTTTTTTAGCGTTTTTGAGGTCCAAAAACAGCTTGTACATTTCAGTTGGCACGGCAAAAATAGTGTCGTTTGAAAGACCAGTGTAAGCACTTTAAAATAATGTATAAATAACCGAGGAAAGTTCAACGTGCTTTTAGTTGCGTAAGGCCGAAATATGAAAAATGTCATATTTTACCGATATTCAAACGGTCATAACTTCCTCTGCCAACAACATATTGAAATATTTTTTTCGCCAATGTCATACTCTATTCTTTGTCTTAACAGAACAGTTGAGTCCTTTGAGGCGAAATGTGAAAAAAAATTTTACAAAAAATGCATAGAAAAAAATAAATTTTTTGTAAAAATTTTTTTCACATTTCGCCTCAAAGGACTCAACTGTTCTGTTAAGACAAAGAATAGAGCATGACATTGGCAAAAAAAATATTTCAATATGTTGTTGGCAGAGGAAGTTATGACCGTTTGAATATCGGTAAAATATGACATTTTTCATATTTCGGCCTTACGCAACTAAAAGCACGTTGAACTTTCCTCGGTTATTTATACATTATTTTAAAGTGCTTACACTGGTCTTTCAAACGACACTATTTTTGCCGTGCCAACTGAAATGTACAAGCTGTTTTTGGACCTCAAAAACGCTAAAAAACGTCAAAAATGCCCTGTTTTGAGGGCCTTCACTGACCTTACGGCAACAACTTAGCACAAATTTAACATTCATTTTGTAAAGTTTCAACCTTCTATATTCCATATGCAAAAAGAAAATTGCAGTTTAACAGTTCCTGGTAAAAGTTTTGGCTCACAGCAATTTCCATGTCTTGAAAATCCGCTTAATTTTTGATGCCGCACCTTCAACTTTAGGGGTCCATAAAAACTGAACAACTCAACTTTAGAGCAAAACATTCTGGATTTGGTCTTTCAATACGATAATAAACATTTGGTAATTTTTGGGAGAAAATCTGAGAGGTCATGAATCACCTCATAATGCTAGGCGTGACAGTTTCTCAGATTCTTGCTCTTAAGTATGTAAAATAAAATTGTTTGGGTACATTTTTCCGCGAATGTTAAATATTCGAGGTACATGAGCATTATTCAAACCTACTCTAATAGCACAACGTGAAACGGCAAATAAACAGAGACGTTACTGCTAGTTAGTAATACTCAGAATGACGAAGTAGCAGCCCAGGTAGCACAAAAAACGTTTAAACGTTTTATAAACGTTTTTAATCCGTTGTCACAACGTTAATAACCATTTTACAACCTTTAAAAAACGAAGTGTGCTACTTGGGAGAATAAGGACGCTTCAAAAAATAAACTGTTGTTTTAACAGTATAATATTAGCAGCAGAGGTTCCAGTTTAAAACTAAAATTCACAGTAATAATCTGTAAAATTAGCAAATTTCACAGTGTATTACTGTAATAAATAAATTACCTGTCAGTTGCCCTACAGAAATGCTTTGTTCACAGCAGAAAAATACTCGTCAATGTTAACGAGCTCTTCTTTTTTTAATTAATTTATTTTTATTTATTTATTTTTATAGTCACGCTGCAAGATGATAGTTCAGAAATAAATCCAAAGAAATTCGTCGGATTCATGATCACAGTGGAACCAAAAGAAATAAAAAATGACATATCAACGAGAGCCGATGTTGGTATTTTGCAGGTATGAAACTGCAATATTCGTTGTTTATTTCCCAAGTAGCATCAACTCATCGGATTTTGCTCGGCCGATCAACAAACTCCTCGTAAACTGATCCTGTAACGCACGATGACATCGTTCCGATCAGTATCCGAGCACGGTTTTCGATGAGCTACTTTTCATCGGAAAGCGATATCCTTCCGATCAACTTTCCCGATGAAAATAAGATGAGCTATATTCCATCGGAAAACGATATCCTTCCGATCAAGTTTCCCGATGAAATTCCTCGGCAAGGGACTGTTCTGCTCGTAAATTGCTCCAAATCTCATCGTATTCTCATCGGATTTTGCTGCTCGGATTCTGCTCGGCCGATGAGACATATTGGATCATCTGCCGATGAGAATTTCATCGGGTTTCGATGAATAGCCGATCATCGGCCGATGAGATGATGCTGCTAGGGTTATCTACCTTTATTAAAGTACAGTCATTTATCCAAAAATTAATTATTTGTATAAACTAAATGTAGGAGAGCCTAAGACATACCTATTCCTCGGGAGTAAAACAACATTCGTATTTTTTTATTTGCTTGAGTAAATTACTGTTAAAGGACTCTGGAGGTTTATGCTGTAATAATTAAGCCGTGGGTGTTGACTTAATTTGTAATCAGACTTTCTCCAAAAAATTAAAGGACACATTTAAAACTCTTTTCACAACGAGTCAGTGTTTTTTGTGTACCTGAATGTACCTGTGCCTTTGTTTAAAATGTGCTTGTGTTTGTAGAATTCAAATCATGAACATGTCACAGCAAATTGCTACTTCAATACTTCCCTCTTTCATCCATGCAGAAAAATACTCAATACACAAAAAGAAAATCGTGAGCATAAGAGAATTAAAGGAGGATTACGTACATTATTTTAAAACTAATCAATGAATTATTTCTTGAGAAATCTTTTGTACTGAATAATGGCCTCACTGTAGCATTGTATTAGTCAACCAACAAAGTTCATGCGGTTTTTATTCATTGTTTACTTCTCTGGATTATATATAGTAAACATAATGAAGTGATGAGGGTATCTTTGTATACAAATTAAAGCTTATTTAATGCAGTATTATTTAGAGCATTTGATTAGTTTGATTACTTTGAATTTAAGTGAAAAATCTGTAGTTGAGTATGACCGTGTCAAACGCAATAATTCGTGCTTGTTTACTTTATGAGTTCAAACTTGGTACTGTCTGATCTTTTATCGTAAAACCTTCCTCGCATCTGCGCATGCCTGAGGTCTCTTTGGATTTCCTCAAAATAGGGGAGAAATGCGAAGTAACATTCAACAGGAAGAAAGAAGCGAAAGCACCGGCAAGTGCGTCTCTTTATCCTATCACCCCTTTTTCAAATGGAAGCGATCGTGACTGCCAGGCGCGCTTAACGCAGCTAGACAGTACCAAAGCTGCAGAAGCTTGTCGTAAGATATGCACTGCTTTTGGGGAAGGTACTGTAGCTGAACGGACTGGTCAGAAGTGGTTCAAGAAATTTGCCTCGGGGGATGAAAATCTGGAAGATGAACCTCGCGCCGGGAGACCATCAACGGTCAACAACGACGAGATCAAGCTGGCAATCGAGCAGGATTCAAGTCAGACATGTCAAGCACTTGCCTTAAGATTCAATGTGAGTGATGAAACTATTCGTAAACAGCTTGGGAAACGATGGAAGCTAAGCAAATGAGTGCCACATGAATTGAGTGAAACGAACACACACAGCAAGAATCACTCAAGAAACTCTGGCACGATTACAGTGGGAAGTTCTACCCCACCCTCCGCACTCACCAGACCTAGCCCCAAGTGACTACCACCTGTTTTTGGCAATGGACAACCATATGCGCAATCGGCGATTTCAAAATAGAGAGGATTTGGAAAACGAGGTGAAAAACTTTAACTCTCAAAACCCAACTTTTTATAAAAACGGGATATATGGTCTTCTGTCTAGGTGGGAAAAGGTAATACTTGCTGATGGTGATTATTTTTCTGAGTAAATTTAATTTAAACCCATTTGTTTGTGTTTTATTTATTAACATTCAAAACCGCACGAACTTTGTTGGTTGCCTGGTAATAGCTATTTGGGATATTTTTCTGGAAAACTTGTGTTTTACTCTCCATCATAATTCATTTGACTTATAGACTCACTTAACCAATTAATGCAAATACATAACTTACAGTTATACAGAGGACCTATGGCCAGGTATTCAGAGGATTGTCCAAACGCCATTGTCCATGCATTCTTACTTCCAAAAGAGGACATACGAGTCACGTGGAAAGCACCACCTGCTGGAAGTGGATGTGTCATGTTCAGGTAAGAGTGATCAATCTCCTAAATTAGCTCTTTGAGAGAGAATATATTTGATTAAATGGGCAATCAAAGTACTAACTGTACTACACTGCAACCTTTCTTGACAACAGCATCGTGACGTTAGCCTATAAAAAACGAGCTGATAAAACGTCACAACCTGCTTGGCGAATTAGAGCAGATCGCTGAATGCTTGTGAGCTCTTATTGGTTCCGCTCGTAGTGACGTTCGTGTCAAGTTAAGTTGCATTTTAGTATAGTGCAAGAAGAGTAACAAATTCTAAACCAGCTAAAATTAATTTTCCTTCTATACCAATTGGTGGTTTTGAAATTACAAATATTATCTTTAGTGCTGTAGGTAAGCTTTCTCACATAAGAATTTTGGTATAATTCCATTACTCTGCCAAATTGTCACTGTCAAGCACAATTTCGTATTTCTGGAGAATCTCCAGAACACAAAAAGGGGAAAGTTCCTATAAACCAGGGTTTCCAGCTCCGGAAATCCGGGTTTCTAGTTTTCAGAGGAAAATCTTTGAAAGTTCCCTTGTCCTCCCGAAAACAAAGGTACCCAGTTTCCAGATTAAAAAAAAATCTAGGAAAGGTCGTTTAATGTTCTGGTTTCCCGAAACAAAAAAAAACTAAGAAAATTACTTATGATTTCCCGAAATCCGGTTTTCGGTTTCCCGGAAAAACACTTAAATACAATTTACTAAAAAAATATTATTGTTTTTACTTTAGAGCAACTGTGCAGGAAAACAGAGAACTGTGGTTTATGGACGAAGGAGACCTAAGCAAAGAATTGTGTGAAGAAGGTAACCAATGTCAAATAATTTTATAATGAGTTGGAAAAATATCCTAAATTAGGAGTAATAGTAAAAAAATTATTCAAGCCCATTTCCCAATTGAAAAATATTTGCATTCATAAAAAGTAAAAACACAAACGTTAGCATAAATTTTTCTTTTGAACGTATGTGGTCTTTTTCTGCGTTTAAAGGCTGTTTAGCTTTTAATAATCTTAATAGCCAATTTATTTCGTGAAAAAGATCTAATAATCATCGTTTCACGTTTGAATGTATTTTCACGTGTTTTGATAATTTCTTAAATGTTTTTTTATCTCTTTTATTTAATTGCTTGTTAATATTGGTTCATTTCAAAATAATCCCTCACTACATAAAGATATAATGTGGCTCATCATTGTTGGAACTGTGCGGAAAGAATCAAAAATATCAATTTCAATGAGAATGGGAAACGCAGAAAATGCGATCAGCACATCAAGACTTCCTGCGATGCGTTCATTAGCTGACAGTTCAGTGCGAGTTTTCAGTTAAAACTTATTTAGTAACTAACGACGACGCTTCGGGCTTCACGAAAAAGACTTGATTATAAAAGTCTTGATTATAGCAACCTTTGTGTTTTTTTAAAATTCAACCTATTTTGAATTTGATTAGGCAAAGAACAAATATCAATAATCCTGAGGCGTACTATACCTAAAATTATTTGTCTGTTAGCTTTTAAATCTGTCATCCGTTGTATCTCTCTCCGCTTTAAAAGCATTTATTTCGGTTAAATCTCACTGAACCAAAATATGAGTTTTAAATATAGAGTAATTCGAACAAATTACATTGATTTATAAACTAAAAATTTTAGAGCAAGAAAACCCGGATGAGCAGCCAGATGTTCTAGACGAATGCTGTGCGTGTGATGAAGCAAAGTATGAGCTAACATTCGAAGGAATTTGGTCAAGACATACACATCCTAAAGATTTTCCTACAAGTAAGTATATTTTAGCCGTCATGGCCTACATGACCTTCCTACATGAACTTATCTAAGCTCACAGAAAAAAATGGAACAGGACATATCCGTCGCAAATTTTATCCCCCTCTTTCCCGCATGGGACATTTCCGCCGCGACTCCTATTCCCCCTCTGACTGGCACAGGACAAATCCGCCGCGCCATTTTCAAGGGTGAGAAAGGGGTTACTGGTTTAAAGTTTTCATTCTTGGCGACACATCTTCATTTGGCGACAAAGACCAAATCAAAAAAGCGGAATTTATTCCCGGACTACTTATATTAGGGGAGAAAACGCAAAGAAGTCAAAAAAAAAAAAAAAAAACACAATGCAGTGTAAATCAATTTAAACTTCGCCAATTTTAGTTCGCCAAATATTACACTCTACCAGCTCAATCGGCGGATTTGTCCTGTCGTACAGAAACAGCGGGAAGAGACGTGGCGGAAATGTCTCATGAGGGGGATAATAGAGATAAATTTTGCGGCGAAACTGTCCTACGTTGCGGCGGAAATGTCCTGTGCCCGAAAAAAATACTTACACATTTCAAAATTAGACTATTTATTTTTATTAGTTTAAATATATAAATATTTTCATGCATAAAATCTTCGACTTAAACAAAAAAAAAAATGCATCATAATCTGTCACTTCTTTTGAGCAAACTAAGATAAGCTGATATATACTTCTTTAACATTTACATATTTTTTTATAAAGCAATAACTTCTTGTTTTTGCAATAACTGATGACTTTTCATAACATAAAGTTTATGGTACAGTTGAATATTTATTAAAGCCAGATTATTTATTATATAACATAAGCATTATGTCAAACTTGATTTTTGATTGCTAAGAAAAAGTATTATTATTTTTTTTAAACGAAAAACCACTGCTTGATATAAAAAGAACTAACACATTCTTAACGCTTCAACTTGTAAACAATTCTCCTTCCGTTTTCAAAAGTTTTAGCTGTTACTCTTTGTTAAATACAAAAAATTTGATGAATACTCAAAGCAGTAAATAAGAAATTCAGGATAATTTTTTGTAGCCGAGAAATTGATGTGTCCTCCGAATAACGTGCTTTTTTCCTCTTAACTTCCATTCATCACTGTTTCAAAAAGATGTATTGCAAAATGCAGATACGTTAGATTTTTGAAGCACAGTAATGTAATCAGTTACCATTTTTACAGACGTTTAAATGAATAGCATAAATATTTTTTGTTTTACTAGATCTGGTTGTGTAAATAAAAACTTCAAAAACACTCAAAATGATATTTAGTTAAAACAGTTTTAGCTTTACTGAATTCCTGTTATAATTTGTAATAATTTAGTGACTAATTTGTATTTCAATTTATATTAGTTTTTTTTAATATTATTTTTGAGTATTTTTATTATCGTATAAAATTTATTGATTTACTTTTTACCTTTAGGAAGAAGAATATAGAGGTTGTTCAATTTTCTCAAAATCTCAAAAACAATATTTTTTTAATGTTAATGTTTTCGCCTACTTTAGTATTGATTTAACATTTGTGCTAAAATTGTTTAGCATTTAAAGTTAAATGATGCTAAAGTCTAGTATTTCCCAAGGGGTATAAAATTTCAAACTTCATATGGATGTGAATGATAATTATTTTATCTTCTAGATGAGTGGCTGACTCATTTTTCTGATGTGATCGGAGCTTCCCACCGAAATGATTTCCGTATCTTCGAATACGGTGGAATCGCTTCTGAAGGCGTCAAGGAAGTCGCTGAAAAAGGCAGCACCAGGAGATTGGAGTCCGAACTCAAAGCTGAGGTAAAATTCCAGAACATATCAATAATTTCATCAAAATGAACGGATTTTGCTACATGGATTAGTTTATAAAGGTAAAATAATATCGATAGTCTATTTCTCTATTATGGACAATAGGCATCAATCAGAATTCTAATGATCTACTTTATTTTAGCATAAAAATACGTCACGAATCAGTTTGTTGATCTCGTATGTGTCTTGGATTGACAACTTGGTGTATAAAATGGGATCTCTTCTGCAATGTGTCTATTTTAAATTTAAATTTTAAATTTTTACCTCAACAAATATTCATTTTTAAACAAATTAAACTGAAAAAAAATTTTTTCTATTCATTATTTTACTTTAGTTAAGTAATATCAAGAGTAGTAAACGGGATTTACTAAAGAAAAAGTGTAAATAACATAGGGTAAATGACTAGTTACAAGCATAGTTAAAAGTCTTTTGGAAATTTAAGTAAAAATGTTGCAGTTCTGATTCATGGAAAAAACAAATTCTAACTAATGTGATAGAAAACAACTAAAGAATGAGGGACCAATAAAACTACATGAGCTATCAAAACATCTTTCTTATCAAATGCCACATGAGCAGCGTTAATCACACACGGGTTCATGGGAGCTAAGTTTCTGCTTTTAGGATTTTTACGTGAAATTAAACACTTTAGGTAAGTTCATTCTATTTAGAAGTAAAAATTGGTTGGGGAGACTATAGACATCCTGCACGTCTTGCGTTTTAAACTAATCCCTGAACAAACAATTTTCAAAAATAAGTACTTTAAAAATTTTAACATCGATACACTTATTATTCTAATATTAAAAAAATCAATCAATATTTTTATCTAATTTATTTTATGCGTTTTCAAAAAGTACATTGTTATGATAAATACAAGTAAATTTGTCCTTTTTGTTTCTAGTCAGAAAAAATCCGCACCATCATCAAGGCAAAAGGCTTATGGTACCCCAATGTCCAAGGCAAAACCTTCGCAGTGTTCCGTGTCGACAAGTACCACCACCTGATGTCCTTACTGACCATGCTGGGGCCCAGTCCAGACTGGATCGCCGGTGTCAGCGCCCTCGAACTTTGCATGAAGAACTGTTCCTGGGTGACGGAGAAGGTCATGAACCTCTATCCGTGGGATGCTGGAACTAACAGTGGAATCAGCTACTTGGTATGAAGCAATTGCTGTGCTACGATTTTCTTAGTTGACTCTAATTAATACCTTTAAATTTATCTAAGCTAATTTTGATTGGGAAAATTTCGCGGATTCCGCGTTGTTTTAGATCATGACAGTTAA